>JAZDUA010001271.1:0-121954 GCA_038098605.1 Gryllus longicercus | reverse complement strand
CCTCTTCCTCCACCTGCACCATCTCCTCCTCCTTTATCGTCCACATCGCCCCCACCCGCATGCTGTCGCACCATTACCTCCGGTATTCGAAGCTTGTCATCGACGTTGGCATATCCTTCGTCAGCTTCCCATATCTTTCCCCCTGCCAATTCTCTCTCCAACCCTCCAAGGCGTGTCGTCCCCTTGACCACTTCCTCCTCGTGTCCCTGACTTCCATCTTCCTCGCCAGCTCCCTCCTCAACCCTTTCCCACAGGCAGGGTCGCCCATTCTGACTGTCGCCCCCTCCATATCTCTTTGCAGAACCTCCAGTTCCCCTGCACCTCATCACCGATCCCTTCGACACTCACCCAGTTTTCTGGTCCATTCTCTTCCGACCCCACCCGCACTCCTGTCGCAACTCCACCTATCCCCCCCTCCCTGTGACACCGACTCGAACCCCTCACGGCCTCGCTTCTGCCTGTACCCCAGCATCCTCCTCCGCCACCTTTCGATTGTCGCCTAGCTTTTTTTCTCTCCATGCTCTCGCTCACCAGCCTTCGCCAGTCAGGTTGGCCAGAGCGACTTTGCGGCAGGGTTGAGGGGGCTGGGGCTGGGGCGGGGGCGGCGGCAAATAAGAAAAGTGGACGAGGTTTCTCGCGCTCGCGTCGATTCCGCGCAAGACCTCTCGCCTGGGGAGGGCGCCGCCGCCACCGCCGCCACCGCCGCCTCCGCCGCCGCAGGGCGAATGCCCGGGGGCTGCAGGGCCAGGGCGGGGGCTGCGACAATCCCGCGCAGCTGTGCCCTGCGCGCCATTACGCGTGACGTACTGCAGATTGAGTCGCGCCGCCACCCGCCCTCCCCCGCGCCCCTCGCTCGCACCTCGCAGGACGCAATATCAGTTGGCGGCCGCGCGCAGCAGGATTTCGATCTGAGCGCACTTCTGGATGTTGGTTGCGGCTCAGTAAATATCCCACCGTTTGAATGTTTATTCAATTAAGGTTCCGCTGAAGTTGTGTAAAATTGAATGCAGATGCAGTTGTTGAGTCGAAGTTACGATGTCTGACTTAATTTGTAGAATCTATAAAAGGATTTTAGATTTTGTTCTTTTTGAGTCTGATAATCTCATTTGGAAAATAATAACGAACGGTTATTTGCATCAAGGAGTCCGTTTCATACATTCATCATTGTGGAAAAATTATTTTGTTCGGTGCAAGAATGATGAATTTGAGGGGCAATGGATTTAGTTTTATCCAACACGCCCGATAACTATCGTCAAACTAGCGGACAGAGTTCAGTAATTGAGGTAAAAAAGAATATGACATGCAATGTTTCAAGAGATTTTTAGATACTTATTTAAAATAATCCTGCCCTAGGATTCAATGGTAAAACGAAATCAAAATATTACATTACAGAGGATAACTTGTACATTGTAAGATTGATCAAGGGATGAAGGTCTAGGATCAGTGAATTGGGGCTAGCGGTTATGTAGGAAATGCATATGGTAGACAAAGATGTTTAATGTTAAATGATTTATAGCCTCCGCATCAAAATCCATTACTTTTGAACGAAGAGATGCTGTGTAAAAGGCCATGGACTGGACGAGTAGTTGGAGGATTAGAGGACGGCAATGGGAAATGTTGTGGTAGTAAGTGTGGCCTGAGAAGGGTATTTAAAAGTTGCTGAAATGTTTGAGAGCAATATTCATGTTTATTTTTATAATAGTGGGGTCATATGTGTAATACTTTCGAATAAAAAGAGGAGGAAATGCTTCATCGAACATATTTAAGAGAATTAAATTTTTCTGTATGTAAGGCCCTGTATGGAGCCCCTTTCGAAATTCTCAGGTGGGAACACGGCTCCCTCCTACCCCGCTCCGCGCACGCCTTCGCGTCAGGTGCAACGTTTCCAAATAACGAACAAGAAGCGAAAAGTCTCCACCCGCCCGACAGTGCTTTGCGGGGAATCGTCCGATCTCATCCCGCGGTCGGTTTTCCCCTCATCCTTTTTTTCTTTGTCCCCTCCACAGTAACCATGTGGAGAAGGAGAATTTATTTCCTGTAAATTATAAACAATAAGTTGCTGCCTTGCGGCTTAAGCAGCTAGAGGAGGGGCTTTTTCTTACAGTTAAGTCTTACATACTAGTCCTAAAGTTAACTTACTTGCACTTTGGCATTACTAACTTACAATAATTTGTGAATAGTATAGTTCTACAGAGTTCGTTAATTTATGGTCGAGATATTTTTTCTTCCCTCATCTGCGCTTTTCCTCATCCGTTTTCCCTCATCCGCGCTTCGTAGCTGAACCCCTTTCGCTTCTCGCTACCCGCAGCAGGCGTAGCCCGACTGCATCCCGTGTCATTAGAGTGTCTCAAAAGGAGTAAAAATTTAAGTAAAGATTGCATTCACAAGCAGCGCAAGTAAACTTTTCGCATCAGTCCTGAGAAAGTCTCGAATGCGTATGAACATGGCGGAATGTTCAGAATTGAGCATGTTAAGTCTGTGGAGGTAAGATTATTTTCGTGATAGGTGGTTTCAAATGGTGTTTCCACAACATTTTTACTGTGCGTTTTCAACTTAACAAAGCTCTATAAGGAGGTGCAAATATTTATTGAAAGCCGAAGTGGAGATGAATGTAATTATCTGCAGACCAGGGTCGACGGTAGAAATGAAACCTTAGAATAAGAAGGAAAACAAGAGCGGGATGCAGTCGGGCTGTGCCTTTTTGGGGAAGTGGGTAAACAGCTTTCAAAATATGACGGCGGGATGGCCTGTAAACGCCCGATTTGTGCTTCGTGTTTTTGTGCGGGCGGGTTGTGTGTACAACAGCACAACCGGCGCGGCGCTGCTCAGCGGTGCAGTGCAACAACCGGTGCAGCAGGCGGCGTGTGGAGCACGCGATGTTCACCGGCCGCTTACGTAAGCAGCGGGGCTCCCCGCCGCGCCCTGCGCCCCGGCGCCGTTCCCGCTCCCCGCTCCCCGCCGCCGCCGCCGCCGCTGCCTCCGCCGCTGGTGCTGGTCGTTGAACCGCACGCGCTGCCGCCGCCTTGGGAAAACTCGTAGCATGGGCCTGCGAATTGTTCTGCGACCTGCGCAAGCCCCTGGGCCGCCTGCAAAGCAGGAAACGTAGGACCTACGCGCTCGTACTGTCCCGTGTTCCGCCTTCGGACAGGGGTTTGCTTTTAAACAGTGGCACATCGAAGTGGCGGGAGGGGGTGCCCATTGGGGGGAATCATTCCCCAGAAACTCATAACACATATTTAAAAAATAGTTTTACTAATTTTCTATTTCAAGGAAATTAATCTATATCTCAATTGAATCATAAATAACTGCAAATCACAAATAAAAATAGATACTATATTGGCATAAATGGAAAAATACCTTCAGAAAACAATAAGTTGGCTAAACACCACATCTACAGCGCCCCCTCAAAGAAAAAGTCTGGTTGCTCCATTGCTTTTAGAAGACTGTTCAGAAATACTAAAAGTATCGATAGCAGATAAGAGTTCGAAATGGGGGTCAAAAATCCAGCTAGTACTTCGTAAATAATACACAAAGTATCAAAACCTTCCTTTTTTCCTGGGGTGAATGCAAAATAATTGGAATTTTTTGCTTTTTTTGATAAATACGAAATCAAATGTATGAAGAAGATTGGGTTCGTAACTGTTTATAATGATGCAGTGTCGACCAATGTGCATTTGTGCAATTCCTTCCTATCTATTACGATCAGTTCCCTTGCGTTTGAGAAAAGTTTCTGTCCTGACTCCCTAACAAATTTCTTTCCTGATTGCTTGCAGTCTCATTAGTGATGGATATTTTTTTATTTCCGTTCAAATATAACCGGTATGAATTACGAAATAGATTTTATGGACGCAGTAGTTTGTCCAGAATGTCTGAAATGCACTAATGAATTGGGAAACTAAACCACATAATTAAATACAACAGTAATGGGCATAATTGCGAAGGTGCTAATTTTAAGTTGCATACATGTGATAACAGAAGCTGAATATTTTGGAGCATAAAAATATCCCTAACATTTTTCTTATTCTTTCTGTAATTTGAGAAATAATTTTATATGATGAAAAATACATAGAATCGCCAGCTGGAATATACTATTTTGTGATAAATTGTTCTTTACTAAAGCATGGTGTTTTCAAAATGTAGAAGATGCCAAATTTTCTTCCACTTTCATGTCTCTTTCGAAAATTAGAATGGTTGCCTGTCTAGCTTCGCAACTTGAATATTCTCTGCGAAAGATCTTGGGCTAATTGCTGTCGTTACAGTGAAATATTGAATCTTCATTTGCCCGGTTTAGACTAATGCCTTTCGTAGAACTTCAATCGCCCCATCCTCACGAAGACCTTTCGTTATCACATGTGTTCGTTTGAATGTAAATGCAAGTGCGCGATTGTAGTAGTTAAATTGATGAGATACTGAATAAATAAAGTTCATTTTGTTCGAGAGGATTTTTTTTGGGCATGTAAGAAACCCAGATTTTTATCCGAATTTTTTTCACATGGAGAACAGTGGATTCATTAACGCCGAAAAAGGCGTGACCTTCCCTTATTATATTATATTATTATATTATTATTATATTATTATTATATATTTTTTATTATTTTATTATTATATTATTATTTTATTATTTTATTATTATATTATTATTTTATTATATTATTATATTATTATTATTATATTATTATTATTATTATTATTATTATTATTATTATTATTGTACAGCTCCACAAGTACACACTGTGTCCTTGTTATCGTGATCTCCGAAATGGTCATGAAATGCAACCAACGATGAATAAATGTTCTTTACGTAATTGGTGAAAAATTTTAATCGCTGCCGTTTCGCTTGTAAATACGCCTAATTAGCCGGAATATCGGGCCGGATAATCAGACTCGCTCACTCATGAATCGACCCCTCTAAAATCCAGCAGCAACGTGTGTATTGCGTACAGAGTAGAGGTATGGCGAATTTCAATGCAAAACTCAAATTGTTTGAATCCTTGATAAATACTTGTTGGCTACTAATTAATGATAATATAAAAAAGCTGTAAGGAGGAAGGGCTTGCAATCTTTAGAGATGATATTTTTTAAACGTTGCATTACAGGGCGTTTTGCATCACGTTGCATTACAGGGCGGGCATTCGCCAGGTGTTGATCGAAGAAACCACGTTAAACTACCGATTAGAACAACCGGCCAATATAATTATCCTCCAGATGGCTGCTGATATGAACCTAGCTAGTGTCGACCGTGGTATAAGTTATGCCCCGAGTCACCGAAACCTGAACGGGATATCTCGTGCGTGAATGATAGCGTTTAGAGAACGTGAATGGAATAACCCATCCCCATTAGATCCGACGAAGGTAGAAAGTCGCGCCAAGCGCCCCGAGCCCTGACCACATCGCCGCGCGCCGCGGGGGGGCGGACGGAGGGCAGGGCGGTGGCAGCGGAGGCAGCGGCTTCCTCCGGCGCGAACCGCAAGCGTTCACTCCGCGGCGGCGCGCGGTGGCAAAAAAACGCGAGCGGCTGAACGAGAAGTAACGGAGCTTGCGGTACAGTCCGGTCGTCCCCCCGCGCCGCGCCGCAGCCGGCCCCGCAGACTGCGTCCGGCGCGCCGGGCCGAGTGGCGGACTAACGCTACAGCACCTCCATAGGCCCTTCCCCAGACACCGGGGATTCAGAATTTTAACCATTATCGAACGGGGTGTTATTAATCTCAATAGTTTGTAAAGTTGTTGCTTAGTTAACCACCTGAAATGTTTTTGGAAAAACTAGTAATGTGACACACTACAGTTTGTATTTATACTTCAAGCCTGTTGGTAGGTATCGTATTTTAATAATGTTATTTAAGGGTACGTAAAAAGCAGTTCTATGTTATGAATTATTTTTATAGTATCTTGTTAAAATCACCCAAAATGAATCAATAATTATTTAATGTGATAACCAGAACAGCATTACGGCATTTGTGATAAATACTCGTATATTGTTTTGTTACGTTTGGTTTGTCGAGGGATTACTTCAGTACTAGGAGAGCCGTTGGCCTTACCTGCGAAATCCGGAATATGTGGACTCGTGGAGCCTTCTTTTGAATCTTGATGGCCCAATGTATATAAAACGTCCCCATGGAGAGCATCAGCGACAATGTAAGATTTTTCACATTGCCAGAATCAAACCATAAAATTATATTAAATTATATACTTACCTTGAGTTTTCTCTTTTAAAAACCTTGATCAGAGTTAGGGAAATGCCTTAATTATTTTTACAACTATTTTCGCTAGAAAAAAGGAAAGGTCCATTTCTCCTGAATGTTGAGTTTCTCCCCCACGATCGAGTGCCTGGGATTCGTCCAGGCGCCAGCGGACCCTCATCAAATGACGCCTCACCGAGCAGTATTTTTCGTCAACGTCTCTTTTCACAATGCAGCGTCAGACTTTCTCTCGCGAGTTTTCTGAAGAAATGTGGACGTCGAATAACCGCGTAAGGGCCACAGGCTGTGCACAGCTGCTTTATACAAAGAGCTTATTCACAGTGGCGTGAAAGTGGAGGGGGACCACCCAGGTGACACGATTCTCGGCAAGGTGTGACATGAATCGAAAATTTAAAATTAAACCTTTTATTACACGAAGTATTTGTACTAATCTAACCATAATTTCATAAAATAATTTCATAAAACCTTTTACAGATAAGTGTGAAACTTCATTTATTGAAATTAATGTTTAATTATAAATTGTTTTATTTTTAAACTTCTTCAGTCAATTGATGTCTTTTGCAAACTTTTGAAACGCTAAAATCTCGGAAACATTGGATAACAATAGGCAAAAACTTCGCTTAGTTGTTTGGTTCTACTTTAGTAATGGATGAAAGGGAATCAAAGTAAAATTATTTGTTCAAAAATTAGCATAATGATAGTACGAAATAACATTCGTAATATTATGATCGTAGTATATAAACACATTTAGGTTTTAAAGAAACGGAGAGAATTCTACACACGATTGATGTGGGAATTGATAAAGGCATCTATTGCCCCGTGAGGCCCTTGGTATTGTTGCGCCATCGTTTACACAAACAACTCATTTAACATTAGAGACAAAACCAGTTTAATTTATTGATGTCTGTTTAATAATAATAATAATAATAATAATAATAATAATATGATAAAATAAAGAATGTATGCATTAGTATCCAAGATGCAAACCTATTTTTCATAACGAAAAGCAAAATAACATTAGATTATACTATCCAACTGCGCTGTCAACAAGGGTCGTTTAAAAAAATTCCTCTGGCAATGAAGGAAATGGGAGAGCTTGATGCTCAGGGGGAGGGGAGGGGCAGGGGAGGTGAGGATGAGTTGGTGGAATGGCATGTGCGTGGGCCCTTCCAAAGAAGCGACTGCGGAAATGTCGCTCTCGATTGTGAGCGCTTTCACCTCCAAAGGAGAACACGGGCGCCTGGGAATCTAAACTGGTCGCGGCGCCCAGCTCGACTCGGAAATCTGCAGTCGGTGCCCCGTGCGTATTTATAGATGAGATATCGCAAGCTTGTAGCATGATAGTTGAGTTGTTGGCAGGTTTGTGTGGAATTTTTTTCTGCTTATAAACACGAAGGTAAAGGGTTGCTGCCCTTCGTTAAGCGAATCAGCTTTATTCGTAAGGATGTTAGTATTTCTTTAAAGGTTTTATTTGTTTTTAAGCATTCGAAAAATTAACTCTGAGAAGCTGTCGAAAATATTTTTGGGTGGAAATATTTGGGTGAAAAAAAAATATACTGGATAGCCACTAGTAAAAGCGGTTACTTTAAGGACTAGCAGAGCGTGATGAAAGTTAATTTTTTAGCCCTTGTGATAATAGCGAGACGATGCTTATATGTTCAGATAAAACTGAATTCAACAAAGGAAACAAAACACTTTCGTCTGATCGCAAAAGCTACTGACGTTAATGTAAGTGATTTGTATTATTAAAAATAAAGTGAAAGGCAGTAAGGCTGTCTGAAAATCAGTACAGGTGATACGTAATTTATTTTACTCTTAAGATTACTGCCTATTGGTCTCGTGTCGTAACAGTTTCTAGTCGCAAAATAAAATACCACTCGTATTATAAACAACGGTTGTCTGATTTTGAGAGAACAGCTCTAATTATTTGCCTCCGAAGTAGTCTGAATTGCATTTTGTTGAGATCCCCATCAGTCTGTGTAGAAATGTGTAGAAAAAGTTTACGTACTATATTATAAATTCATTTTTCTTTAGACGTGCAGATTTAAATACTTTACCAACAAAACACAAGTGATTGCAAAAGTAAAGAAAATGTCAGTGTGAAGACCACATGTAATCGAAATGACAGTTTGAGAGAGCTTCATTCAAAATCGAACTTCTTTGTGAAAGCAGTGAAGGACCATGAGCTAATGTGCAACGTTATAAAATGTTCACTATGGCAGCGACGCTGCGCAATTTACGAAGTAATTGACGTTTGACGTGCAGATATTGATCTAGTGTTTGTAACGGGAGATACCCTCTGCATCTCCCTCATCCAATTTTCATTGACTGGAATAAAAGATAAACATCGTATAGAGGAAAATCGCTCGAAGCTCTAAATCATGGCCAAAACAAGGTACACATAACGCGACTATCTGTTGCGATAGTCAGTCAGTTTTTGCAGGATTTTTTTACATACACGTACATTTTTTACATTTACATTTTTACGTACACAATATTTATGCGAGGGACATCATTCTAACAGGTCTGTGATATATTTACGGGTTACAAAAGAAAATTCGCAGAACAGAATGACATTCTGTGAAATTTGACTGAATTTTCGTGTAATATGAACAATTTGCGGCTTTGGGAAGCAAACTGATGTGTAATATCCCATCTACATCAATTTATTTTCGTCTCCCTCGTTCCATTGCGTAAGTGTAAAGGTAGCCTCACGCTTTGATTTTGGATACAAGTCTTTCTTTCTTGAAACTTCACCTGCGTGATAAAAAAATGAATTGAATTAATAAAAGGTTAAATAGCCGGTAAGATGGTAGAGATCGTTAGATAGTTGCGCCGAAGCGGTCTCGGATCAGAAGATTGCGGGCTCCAGTTCCGCCTTGGGATGCATTTGTGTTTGTATGTGTCTCTTCCTCTCAACCCTCATAATCATCATTTCATCTTCCATCCAGGCCAACATAAATAAGGGGCATAAAAATGGACGTGGCAGAAATTCCGATCCCCCCCTTAATAATGTTTCTCGTCCTTAATAATGTTTCTCGTGCATACCTCCCATAAATATGACTGGGCCCTGGTGGGCATAACTGCAGGTTTGTGTGGTCTATAAAAAGACCAATTAGCGACGAAAAAAGTTAAATAAAATTCTATTATGTTAATATTCGGAGTATTTGTAATGAATTTTGATAATGAATACATATCTCGCATAACGTAAGTAATGAAACATGTGTTAGCACGCGGTGTCGTTTCCTTCGGAAGCAACAAGACATTCAGAGCTCTCGTCGTCCTTGCCGTCTCCGCCGCCACATGCACCATACGCACCATCCACTCTATCGGCCCCCGCCACTTTCTTCCTCCGCGTCGCTCTAGAATCTCCCGAGTTCGTCGTAGCAATTTGGCGCGACACGCTGCTGCAGTTTCCCCTTACAGCAAACAGAGCCGCGCGCTTTTTCCATCTCCCCCCCCCCCAATCTCCCCCCCCCTCCCCGGAGGGCGCCGATACTCGCAGAGGAGATGGCCCCGAGGGATTTGCGGTTTACAGAATCGGGAAATACTGCGCGTCTGCGTTCCCTGTTCCCTTCTCGGCGAGACGCTTCACTCTTCGCTCCCCTCCCCTCCCCCGCCCCTCCCCCCTTCCATCCTCCTTCAAAGAGATGCACGCTTCGATGCGAGGCGCGAGGCTTGTGCCGGCGCTGTTGTTTACGGAAGAAGAAACCTTGTGATCAGTTCGTAATAACAGGTCATTTGGGAAATAAATTCTTCTAGACATTTTTTTTCTTCAAACGGTGTTGGAAATGAACGTTCCTCGAATGTTTTCTGAACTTTTTCAGTTCCGTTGCACGAAAATAGCTTTTGAAATGTTTGAGGGAAAAGTGTGTACTGTAGAAACTTGGTAATCCCTGTTTTGTGGAATGGGAACAAGTTTTTAAAAATGTTTGTCACGAGTAGTTTCAGAACAGAAACTATTCAAATAACAATAAAATGATGAATAGATATTCTAATATTGTCATATCTTTCCGAAAAGTAAGTTATGTCGTGAAGCGAGAGAAATACTTCAATTTGCAGTTATAAAAACGGAAAATTTGCTTCAGCGTGCAATGCCATTAATATGGTCAATTAGTCATTTTCTATTTTTAGTACAAAGGAATATAAAGGTAAAAAATTCTGCATTAAGCTTTAAGTAGCTATTGTTTCGACGTTTCAATGTGCTCCTGGTGTCACCATTCAACAAAAGTAGTTAGCTACCGAAGTCTTAGTACAGGTTCGTGTTACTTGACGTTTAAGTGTTTCAAGTGCTGTAAAAGAGAGATGATGCGAAGCACGTAAATATTTAGTTGTGCCCTCTGAAGGGTTTTAATGGATGTAAGAAGTCTACGTAATTTGTTTTGTGAGCTGTGTGGAGGCTTGCGTGACAGCTTTTCGAAAGTTAAGGAACGAATGTGTTACTTTTTAACAAAAGGTGCGTCTCACATGGTGGGTAACACATTCTGTAAAGTTCCAAACTTAAATAATAATAAGAAATGTTAAGTACATAGTGGGCCCCCCAGAAACATGAAAATCCCAATTGTATTACAAATTTTTATTCAAATTATATTGTTAGATTACATCAGTGTACAGACAAAAATTGATCAATTGCCGTTAATAAGATTTTTCTGAGATCTTAGGATATCAAAGTATCAAACGCAAAACGTCGAAAAATTGTTCTGAAAGTTTCAATGTTTCATTGATGATAATGGTAGTAACAATTGTAATGATAATGGTAGTAATAATAATAACAATAATAATAATAAATGAAAATAAAAATATTAATAAAAAATAAAAAAATAAAAAATACAATTTAAAAACAATTTTTTTAGTTGCCAGGCAGACTAGCCTGCTCTATGAATATGGAAGGAGGTTCGTAATTAGGAGGGCAAGCTAAAGTGAATCTGAAATTGCATCCCTGCGTAGGTCACTATTGAGTAAACAAAAAAACCTCCATTAGTATGTGGGGTTCGAAGTATGTACATGTGGGGTTCGAAGATCAGTGATAAATCATTTCGAATTCACGTAGGGTGTTAGGAAGACGGCACCCAACATCTAGTGTCTCTTTGAAGGGAAAGTACGTACTACTTTCCTTCCGTTTAGAGGCGCGAGAATACTTGAAGATTGAGACCGCAGGTAATTCCACGCGTTTCTCGCGGTGTCCGGTGCGTCTCGCTGGGGAGAGTTGAAGGGGGAGATTTGGCAACGGCGCCTAGCGGGGCTGAGCTGCGAATGGGCGAGGCAATGACCCGGGGCCCGCGCAGCACCTCCGGGCGCCTCCCCCGCCCTGTCCAGTGGCTCCCGCCCCGCACCCGCACCCCTCACCCCCCGCTCTGGAAATCTACAATCTCCAGTTGATTATTATCTATAATTGCTAATTTCCAATGCGCGTGGAATACGAAAGGAAAATCTGCAGCCCTCCGGGCCTGTGAAAGGTGTTTCTTCGATTCTCAGAAACTCGAGAAAAATACCTAGTACGGATATTCTTGGTTTGTAAACAACTATTGAACCATGTACCCGTTTATACTGCACTTTTCACGAAGATTGTTTGTTAAAATTTTTAATTTATTGCTATGTTATGCGAGAGTGTTTCTTGGGCATTCTTCAGAAGCAGTGTTCACACTGCAAGCTTGTTTCGCTAATAACACTGTACATCCATAAATGTCAGTATAACTTTGTTTCGTCAAACGTTTCAAACGTATGACCTACTACTCTGATTTATTTTAATGTGTGTGATATACGAACTAGGCCAAGTAATAATAAATAATAATAATAATAATAATAATAATAATAATAATAATAATATAATAATGGTTTGAGATATTGTTGTTGGTGAAATTCTTTTGTGAAAGTAGAATTAATTTTGTGATCGTATTTTTTCGTGAAAGCAAAATTTGAATTTTTAAAAAAATTTAACTGCTTTACTTGCATTTGATGGGTTGCTCTCCCACATTCACACCGTGAACCGCATCATTTACACAATGTATAGAGTTTCAAATCACCAATGCAAAATAGTTAAATATTCAAATTTTCTGTTGACAATCTGACATTATTATTCAATTTGTGTTGATGGGAATGATACTAAGAAGTTACTGTGTTATTTTATATTACTGTGGCGTCTTGCCGGCCTATCCCCGTTCTAAGTAACAAGTTAATACACATTTTATTGAACGAGTTACTCGAACTTGTTACAAGAATTTAATGTTGGCTGATTACGATGAAAATAACTGTCTTGGTACCGAGCGAACTGGATTTCTGTCCAGTTCTCGGTTGCAGTTATCCCTTTTTTAAAAACTCTTTGTGTGCGAGATAAACGTGGTTATGTTAAGATTTTACTTACTTTCGAGAAATAATCACTGTGAGAAAAGTAACTTGATCTCGAGAAGAAGATGCTTTACCAAATAAAGTAGATTTTAAAACTCGTCTTAGAACAAAGTAGAGTTTGAATAATTAGCTTCATGATCAATGTGACACATAGAATCTTACGTAAATGAAATTTCTATGTTAGAGATGTATATCTTATAAAATAGAACTTATTAACTCAACACTGTTGCAATACGCATAGGGGCCTTACAGGATAATAGCTAACAAACATACACATGTAATAATTAATGAATACGTGATGCATCTCAGATTATGATAAAATAGACGGTAAAGTAATTTTCTTATCATAAAGTACAGCGTACATTTTACTATTTTGCTTGCTAAAAGCCAAGCAACGGATTTTCATATCTGGAAACTGGAAAGGGACCAACGTGCATTCGATGGGGCGCGAAGCTAGAGTTGTAGTACCGCTAGAACGGTGAATTAGTAGCCCCAACCCAGGTCTCCCCGACTTGTCGAGTTATACTACCTGCGCCCGCGGCCCGCGCCCCCGTTCACGTCTCGCCCCGCGTCGGATCGGCCGGGGGGCGGCGGCGGGGACGGGGGCGGGGACGGGGGCGGGGATTGCGGAACGGAGACGGGTTTCCCGCGCGGAATTCGGACAATGGCCGGCGCCTAATAGGGGATCAGGGTCGAGCCCGCGTGCGCGCCCGCCGCCGCCGCCGCCGCCGCCGCCGCCGCCGCCGCTGTCGCCGCCGCCGCCCGCCGTCGCCGTCGCCCGCCGGGCGAGTCCTCTCATTACGGGCGTCTGCGCCCGGGGCGGCGGCACGGTGGCCTCGAGCCCTCCGCCCGCAGCACCCCCCGCTGGCGGACGGCCCGGAGGAACCGCTACGCCATCCGCCATGTCCGTCCGCTTGAAGAGAGGCGCGCATTATGCCCATATCCGATCCGCCAGATTCAATTCAAAGTATTTAAAAAATTTTATAGTGTAATATATGGATATGTGGATATTCTCAATATTATTTTAGTCGATTGAGTATATTTGACAATTATTCTACCAAAAAAAATGGAATACTTCAACGTTCGATCCATAACCGGGCTAGAATATACGACGTCTCTGAAGTTTGCCTTTTTCTCAACTCTGGTTGTTAAACAGTTCACAAAAGTTACTACGCGACAATGTATAACTTTTACTCCAGTCCCAAAAATATTGTGGAATAGGTGATACAACTATTTGTAAACGGCTACTGCTGTAGTTGCAGATTCAAACTCTAGAACGGGAAGAACCCCTTTATTAGCGGATGTAACCTGTAAGGCTGTTCGAACTAAGCGGAATGCATTCCGACGTAGAATGTGCCTCCCTTTACGTTTAGAATGTTGCCTTTAAACTGCTTGGTGGCAGAGGTCCTTCTCTGGGATACGACCAAGTGACCGATCGAATTGCCAAAACTGATTTACCATTGAAAAAGTTTTGGCGCGAAGTCTAATCTTATCATTTTTGTTAACTTGCCCACTTGAAATATCACACAATAAGATAGAATAGTAATTGAATTAATTAAAAAAAATGAATTCTGTAGTCTGGGTATGGCCTGACTTCTTAGATTCAGGATGGAAAAAAAATAGTAGTAGTAGTAGTAGTATCGATTATTAATACAAAAGTGAATTTTCAATTACTTTTTAGTTATATTTACTGTTTTTAACATTCGTAATTACTCCCCATGTAACATTGAATAACTCAGAATATATTCGTTTCACCAAGTATAAAGTTTTCCGTCAAGATGGAAGATTGACTAGATTTATAGTCACGATTTTAAACACATTATTATATCTCTCTAATATTATTAGAATATAATGAGATGTTTCGGATCGTTCATTCAATGGCCTTGAATATTGAAATTTGTCTTTAAAGGAACGCTAAGTAGACATTCAAGGTTTCATTATTATGAACGACATTTTCGCAATCGTAGGTAGCGACTCCTCCTTTAGCCACATTCAAGTAATTTCACGGCTTCCAATTGGGTGACCGGCCGGCACTCTTGGTCCATCTCCTGTAGACAGCGCAAGTGCTGCCCCCTGGGGCGTCCTCGCTGCGCCAAGCACCTGACGCCGCCGCCGCCCGCGCCTGGCCCCGTTGCGACGAGACGCGACGCCGGGGGTCTCGTTCGCAACGCGCGTCATCCATCATCGTAATTAACGCCCGTGTAGCGCCGGATGGCGGCGGGGGAGGCAGCGGCGGCGGTGTTGCGTCGTCAGGCGCCTGCCGCGCCTGCTGCCAGCATTTATCTCTGGGAGCTCGACAAGACCCGCGGGACGCGCCACCGCCCTTACGTTCGCCCCAGTCCCCAGCGTCCCCGCTGCCATTATCGCTGCTCTCCCTCGTCTTGCTCGTCTTCCATGTCGTCACTTTCGCTACCTCGGGCTGGCTTACTTCTATTTCTACGATGCCTCCTGGCTTTGTCTCCTCTGCTAGTGTTATTTCACTTCTACCGCATAACTGCGTTCTTTATATCAGTTTCGTACAACAATTCTGCTTTTCATCAGTTACCACCTGTAGGTTGAATTTTTCCACAATATTCACCTGTTTTCAATATCTGTAGTTCCACCATATGTCCTATTTCTTTCGCCCTACATCCAACTTTTCTATCATCCCGGCTTCCCGAGTCAGTCCCCTCCCCTTGCATCGTTCGTTATTACTCCCACATTTTCCCATCCTTAATGCTTCTGACCAAACTGTTGTGGTCGTTGGTTGTTGTGTGGTCATTGCTGTTCTGTTATAAATTTGTATATTTTCTGGCGTCTTCTCTTATTAATTTCATGTCGCACCGCACCAGTTTTACAGCGACAAGTGTACTTCAATTACTATGATCGTTAAGGGCGATGAAAAAATATTCAAAGGAGGAGCGAAAAGGGAGTAACCGTGATTACTTGCCGATGGTAAAAATGTGGAATGTAGTAAAACAACTTGCATAGATAAGGGGATTACACAAGGGGCAAATCTTAACATAACCATGTTGGACAGATCGCCAGGTAGAACTAGAAATGAAACCGTTACCTCGACACTAGAAATTAAACCATAACGCGATGATGCTTTCAAACTTACGCTGTGAATGTCGCATGACAAGTCAGCAGACAGATATAGTGTAGATCAACGATGATAGTGAGAATGTAGAGGATGAAATGGATTTTGTTAGGTTACTTAGGCCAAATAGATCATGACAAAATATATGAAAGGATATGAGATGCCTTGTCAGGATTTCGTATATCCTCGCTCACAATTCCAACGATCTGGGCTTCGACTTTCGCTATCGTTCCGATGAAGCAAGTTCGCTGGTGCGAGTGTGTGTGTGTGTGTGGGGGGGGGGGGGTGCGGCGCTCTCCGAATCCCGGCGCCCGCCCCGCGAGTTTCCGCGTGGTACCAGGGGCTGGGGAAAGGCGTCAACGCGACAGTCGCGTCCCGCGCACGGGGGGTCGTGGCGGGAACTGACGTCAGCGCGGGCGATAGGAGCTTTCTCTCTCACCACGGTAGTGGCAGCGGCCGCGGAGACGGCGGGCCCCGCTTCGATGCGGCTTGCGTCCGCCCGGCCGGCCGCGAAAAAGGCGCCCGCGACCCCGCTGCGCGGTTTCCTGCCGTCCTGCTGCGGTCCGTGGGCGGCTGACCCATGCGCTGGTCGCAGTGGAGCCGGGTTTGGACGAAATTTTGATCGGCCGACGTCGAAACGTTTTCGCCCGAAGGACTCGTTTGGATTCGTTCAAACGCGCGCTGGCGAACGGAAACGTCTTCGCTGTCGGGCGAAGATCTGTTTCGTTTTCTTTGGCGTTTCTATTTGCCCGAAATCAGCTGGAAGGTCAAGGCCATCTGCAATTACATGGTAAATTGCATAGACCGTGCTTCTCGCAAATGTTTCGAAAAGTAAGCTGTGCAATTACGTTATGTATTTACGAAATATTCAAACGCTTTCTGGGGGCAACATCCAGATCTTTTTTTGATGAAATAAGACGGACGATTTTTCTTCCAGTCAGCTTGCATACGTCGGAATTTCGGCTGCACTGTAACCTCCCTAGATACGCACGCCAATTTGCCTGGAGTCGGGAGGAGACGCTGTGATAAATTTTGTTTCTTCGACTCACACGGTTGTAGACCTCTACGTACGTGCAGTCGCTAGATATTCGTGCAACTCCAATGTAATGTGCAAATGAAACTGTTTCACAATCGTTCGTATTTATGCGTGTATCTTGAATCTTACGGGTGGTGAGATAGAATTTGATCTTGACACGATTGTAAAACAAGCCAACAATGAAATTAATTCAATTTCACTATCATTTACAAACTTTTCTTCATAATTTATATATGCATCATGAAATGGATCTTATTTTCCAGTAGTGAACTCGGTAATGTTTGGGTATTGCTGAGTATTACACTCATCACACGCAACTGGTCACGTAATTGTTAATGACGCTTTACGCCACGCTGTGCAAAAAGGCTAAAAGATGCATTTTTTGCAAATGTTCTCCCTAAAATTTAGGCAAGTGCTCGCTAGGTGTCTTGGAGAAATTTGATTTACGTGACCGATATTAAGTAATTTCGGTCGATATTTCAAAATCGCAGGTTCAGAATACTTTGTAGCAGTGAAGACGCGCTTAATCCTTGGCTGTGCGGCGGGTTGCGTTGAGTTCTCGTGAGTCTTCATAAACGAATCAACCATCAACGCCCTCACATGCCCGATTTAATTCAATCCACTCTTTAAACATTCCCGTTATTAATACAAACTAAGTGTAAAAATTTCAGCGAAATCGGTAGAGTAGTTTTTGCGTCTATGTGCGACACACATTCGCACATTTTATTTATATGCACATGTAGCTATAGATTTATACATTTATTTACCGTCAATTTACAGTTAAAACTGTTACTTCGCTCTTTTTTATTCATTTCCCGCCTTGCACGTAGGTAACTTGGTCGCTGCAGATCCCCGCGACGCGACTTGTTCACCGGGGGGGGGGGGAGGCGGGTCTGGACGCGACGCGTCGCGTCGCCCGGGCAGCGCACCTGCGAGATGACGAACGGCGCTCGGCGGCGTGGTCGCCGCCCGCGGTTTCTCGCAGTTTCCTTCGCGGTTTACGAGTGTGCGCCGGCGCCGAGCGTATGCCGCCTTTCTCTCCGGCGCGGTTTTATGATACCCGAGAGGTGGAAGTAACGCTTCGAAAGGTTAACGTCTCATGGCAGCGGGCTTCTGGAATGGTATAGTGGTGTGGAAGGTGCAGCATTACAGTATAATGTCTTCATTGGTGAATGAATGAAACATCGGTATTTACATATACATTTCATTTATTGTTATTGTTATTATTATTTTGTTGTTGTGTAATCGTTGTTTACTAAGATGTATATTTGAGACATTTTCTTCAGTTTTCTTTTCTGAAATTTCACGAGCACTACACACTCTTCGTTCAGCTATTCTATTATTATCTCTTCTATTTCGCATCTATTTCGCTTCTATTTCTCTCTATTTCGCATCCGAGAGTGATTATAAAAAAAACGGTTCCCTTTGAGCAAAATCATTGCGACAGATGAGCCCTACAAATTATTGCTACAATGAGGTCATTAGAATTCCCCACTTTAACCGTCTTTGCTTACTCTCTCATTGCAGCTACTTTGACCGGTAGCTAGGACTTGGGGCTAGAGTCTTCTTAACGGATATTCTACTGTAGATAGGTCGAATTCGCCCGCTGTCTGAAGTATTCTAGTGCCTGGCTGTTGTGATCGCGAGTTTCCGTGGATTCTTATGTAATGAAGATTTTTAAGCTCTTAAGTTTCCATTCATGCTGTGAGATTTATGACATCATCCGTGTAGAGTAATTTTAAATAGTATCATTTCTTCAATTACACAGGGTTAACAACGTATTATGAGTGTTGTAGTATTATAAGTTAAAGAACGTAAAGAAGACAAGAAAACCAGTAAAATTACATTCTTGTGTCATTTTTCAAGTCAAAAAGCAAAACTTTCCAAGGAGAAATTTAGTTAAGCATATATAGATATTCACATTATTGATAAACAGTGTTGCTGTTCATTAATGGGTATGTTATTAACTTTACGTACCGCTACGTATACGTGCGTTAATTAACCATTTTAAAATCATTTGACTTTAATATATTTGCCGGTGGTCAATTCTCCAAAGTCTTTTATTTGCTTCAACCTTGTCAGAAACTATGCAAACAAAACGTTCTGTACCTAGGTAGGAAGTTACGACCACGGCGGCGAAATGCAGCAATAAGAACACTAGTGCACATGAAGCCAAATGAACACGTCCATACACTCCGGAAGGCAATTGCAACGGCGGGGCTACTTCATGGTCTGTCGCCCGGGGGAGACCGCGAACACAAATCGTTGACGTGGCAGGTTACGTGGAATCGCCCTCGGCCAGGTGCGGCTCGTCGCCCCGCCTCGCCCACCACTCTGTTGCCTCGCCCACTTCCCCCTCCCCACCTCACCTTTTCTCCTCCCCTCCTCGCCCCCCACAGCTCCTCTTCACGCACCTCACCCTATCTCCTCATCCCACCACACCTCACTTTACCTCACCCCTCCCCTACCTTCCACACCCACCTCACTCCCCCTCCCACCCCACACCACCCCGAAACCTCTCACTCTCACCAAGAGACGCCCAGCCCTGACTGAAACCGCCCTTTCATGGTCTGCCCATCTCGCCCCACTTTCACCTGCTGCGCTCAGACTTCTTGTTGCAGCTACGTTGACCGGGAGGTCCTAGGGCTCGGAGTCTTCATTACGGATATTCTGCTCTAAATACTCAGGTCTAATTATCCCATTGTCTGGAGAAGAATTCTAAGGACTGGCTGTAGTTTCCGTGGTTTCTCCGATCAGCACCAGGAGAATGCCGAAGTAGTATCCTATCAGACGGGATAGGGGCCGCTCTGGGACTTCAATTCCCCCGCTTTGTGCTATTATCTTTCTATACTCGCGCATTTCAATGCTGTAATGTACTACAATACATGTCGGAACACCAATCAGTCGGCGTCAGATGTGGCCTTCCAGCGGGATAGGAACACCGCCACCTCTCGGAATGGATTATTCACTTCACTTCTGCTCCAATGACCACAGCAGTTGACGTTCCCAAAACATGAAGTCAATCAGCCCCGCCCCACCCCTTCCAACATGTCTCTCTACGCCTCCCCCGGCTCCGTCCGTATCCCCCTGACGGCTGGCCCGTCGCCGGCGCCGAGGCGCTAATATCCGAGCGGTTAGGCGCATTAGCTCGCGTTTATCACCGGCGTCCGACACTGCAGCTGCGCCTCCTGCCCCCCCCCCCCCCCCCCCCCGCCGCGCGCCTCCTCGGGTCAATGCGCCGCCGCTCGTGCGCGCACGTATTTATGGCAAAAATTTCCGCTGGCATTCGGCGCTTCCTCGCCTGCCGAGAGGCGCCGTCGCCTCTTCTCTTTTTGCGTTATCTGCTCTTGTTACGTTTCCTCGTTTGTTTTCCCACTGCTCCTGTTTTCTTCCTAGTGTCTTTCCTGTCAACGATTTTTTTCTTTGGTTTCGATTTCTGTTTCTGGTTTCCTCGATTTTTGTTTTTTAGACCATTACTTTTTTTTCAAATATCGTCCTTCGGGGGATTGCTGTGCATTTTTCGAATCATTTTTAGTGTGTGTGTGCTGCATTCACAACTCACGTGTTGTTGTGAATTTCTTTAATAGCACCAATTCTTTTCCTTCTTGTTCTTCAGTGTCATCTGTCTTGACGTTTTTGCCACACTGTCCCTCATTGTCTCTTGGACTCTTTTATTAATTTTAAGTTTTTCCACATTACTCTTTCATGTAACTAGCATAGTAAGTTGAGTCATTTATCTCTATTTCGATAACCTTCAAGTGTTTATATTACATTCTTTTGAATATTATTTTGCAGGCACATTCTGAAGCTTAAGTTGCTTTTTTCCTTCCTCTAAGAACTTAAGACTGTCACATTTCAGAATCGTTATTTTGTGTAGCCTTTAACCCGTATCGACCTATCCTTACCGTCTGCATAGTTCCTTGAACATTCTATCTACATTGTCGTCCTCCAGTATTCCACCCTCCCTTTATCTCCTACCCATCGATCGGCGCCTTTGCCGTCGCCCCCTCCCCCACGCGCTGCACTCCATACGCCCGCGGCTTCGCCTTTGAAAAACGGCGCCCTGCGCGCAGGCCGCCACTTGTCAAAACCGGCGCGGGCGGCAATGGCGGGACGCGGCCCGCCCGCTCGCGCGTAAGCAGCGGCGGAATTTATCGGCGGGCATTAGCGGAAGGAGCGCGGGGACGGGGGCGGCGGCCGGCGCTTCCGCCCGAGAACGACCGCGGCCGCCCCCCACCCCCCACAGTAGCAGTGAGCTTTCCCGCTGAATGGAGATATTGGGGCCGACGTAAGTCTTGCAAGGGTTTTTCCCAATCGGGTATCTCCCCCTGCGGGGCACCGTTCCAGGCGGAGCACCGTTTCCGGCGGGACAAGCTCCCGACATGTGAGGGAATGTGGTGAATATAAGTGTAAGTACAGGGTGAGGATAGAACAAGGAGGGAAAGGAAAGATCGCGCGCGTCCGTGGCCAGTTTGTTAAGGTACTACTCCGGCATTCGCCTGCTGTTGATCGGCGAAAAAACGGAAAACTACCCATTAGAGCAACAGACCTCTAGAATTCGCCTTCAGACAGCGGCTTAACACGAGGAAGCAGTCAAGCTGTCGAAAATCGTGTCACAGTAGGGACTCGAACCCTAGGACCTCCCGGTCAGAGGCACTGCAGTAACAATTGATACCCTGATCTTGCATTCTATCCCCATAAACAAAAGCTTGCATGTGTCTCCTCTTGAATATTAGAGAAAAAGAAGTAGAAATACCTTGTCAACATACGAGTAGCTCATAAAGCTCAATGTAAGGGCGACCATTTTGAACTAGATGGTTAAACCTGTTAATATCCTAAAAGATACAACTTGGTTGTCAAATAATAGCAATTTGGCAGTTTGGCATTCTGACATTTGCAACAACATTACCTCCTGACTTACAGCATGACCTTAGATTGTAAAACAAAACCTCTCTCAGACGCGTCAGTCGTCGCAAAGCTCAGAGGAGTAAGTAGGGTTGGCGCCGTGCGAGTGCGAGCCACTGGCCGCTGGGCGCCGTTCGCCGTTCGCGCGGTGGAGTTGCGTGATTCGCCGCGCGCCGGAGCCGGAGGCGGCCGCAGGGCGCAGCGTCCGAACGAGTGCGTGGGGACGCATCGGGAACCGCCCCTGCGGCAGGCGGCCCAAGTGGGCGACGGCCGAAGAACGTTCCGACGACGTTCGGAATGCTGAAGTTGCAAATTCGCGAGCCGGCGAAACGATGTTGGTAGGTTAGATGCAGGGGGGATGTAGGGCTTCACGGAATTTTTTTGAAACCTTTCAAAACTAATCTAAAATTTTCTTGAGGAATGAAATCTTGCATATTTTGCAATGTAACAAATGGATCAACTATTCTGTTCTTGATGTCTCGTGCTTTGAGAGTGTAAATTATCAGTGGGTAAAATTAACATCCTGTTCGTATTTCTGAACGATTCCTGCAAATTATATGCACACCTATTCTTACACTTTGTTTGGTATCTAACGAAATTGTATTTCAGGGTAATCGACGTTACGCCTATTCAGGAACTAATTTAAAACGAAGGTTTTACGATAAAGTTCTTAAGAATCGATGCAGTAATTTTCGATATTTATAAAACTGTGTTGTTGGCCTGCAATTTCAACGAACCATTTCGATGCGATATATGCGAAATATTCCGATTTCCTTTTTATATTTCAGTGTAAAATATATGTTAAATTGTTTTGGAAGAAAATTAAAGTAGAGTATTATGACCATCACAATAGTAGTATGTTAATTAAGTCTGTCAGAATATTGAATGAAGTCTTACACACAACGCAACAATATTTTGCACTGAACCTTATTTGATTGTTGGTAAACCTACGTATTAATCATTGCAAATTCTCTATGAAGCGATTGATGTTCTCTCCGTGCGAATTGATCCCCTGTTCATTACGTACCATCTGCTCTCGCACAACAGAGTAGCTTGTTTACTTAGCTGGCTGCGAGAGAGAGCCACTGTGTGCGCTCGCTGTTGACATGTTAATCGCCGACTGCGAGGGGGGTGGGGGGCGAACATTAACCATCGGAATCACTCCAGTTGTTCATAATTCCCTTCAACCCAACCCAACTCGACCCTCCCCGTCCGCAGATCTCGCCCGACGAAGGATCGCGAAGGGCCAGAAGAGCTGAAGCCGCCTCCTGCTTGTAACCCCAGCCCACCGCCGCTGCCCCCTTGCTATCAGCGTTGCGCCCCCCTCCCCCCGCCGCTTCCTCCGTCGCCTCATCCCGCCCCCGAACGTCCATCACCTCCCCCAGCGCACGCCTCTACACTTTTACGATCCACCCTCCGCTTGAGTTCGAATCGCCAGCGGTACGCCCGGGCGGTTTTCAATATTTTCGACACGTTTGAACCCTTCATTATCATTCCCACCGGTTCTTTGCGCGCGCGGAAACACTCTCCGCACCCTCTCCATTCCTCTCCCCCCTCCTGCCCCGCCCCGCCCCGCCCCTCCCCTCTTCCGCCGTGCCGCGGCCTGGCCTCTGCCCGTGGCTCCGTTTTATGGGCCATAACTTAAGAGGGGGGCGAAAGGACGTCATTTAATTTGGCGGACGGTCTGCAGGCCGCGACGGGGCGGCGCGGGCGCTGACGGTCCAATTCGCTCCCGCGCACGCTCTTTCGAGCCACCTAATGTTCAGAATCAATAAGGAATACGGTCGCTGTCTTGGCTTTTCGATCTTTATTGCGTTGTATGTTTTGGAGTGTGGGATGGCGGGCGAAAACGTTTGGGCTGGAACGTGATTAGACTGCTATTACGGAAAGAGACAAATGTGTATTACGGATACGTTTATATAGACAACATTTATACAGAAATACACTTTTTGATCTATACGTTCTGGGTGGATCTTGTTGCTTTAATGTGATAACTTGGTCATGTTTGAAATGAAACCAATTAAAAACAACTTGGGGAAACAACTAGCAAAATAAAATCGGTACGATGAGAATAGCAAATAATCAATGACGCACCGAGAAGTTTTTCTAGGGGGGGGGGGCACAAGTTGTGCCGAGTCGACTTCTAATTAAGGGTATTTTATTTACGCTGACTAGATTATTTTTTTTTTGACTTATTAATATTTAACGTAAACGATCGATATATTGAATGACTTATGTTAGTACACATAGGTAGACCATTAGTAAAAGCTATAATTTTGAATAGTTTAGTCACCCGTTAGTTTCGGGTGGGGGAGATTGAAGCCCCATGAGCCCCCGTCCTTGGGTGCGCCTCAGCAAATATCGAATGTCAATATTAAAGACGCAGAACGACTTCTTGAAGTTCGTGTGTCCTCAATGTCTCGAAATTCTTTAATCCACAAGTCTCCCTTGCTTTTCTGCTATTTATTTTGCTGTTTTTAAGCAAGTGCAACGACCTATGATGGTCCTTCACGGAGTCCGCTAACACTCGGGCCATCTGGTCGAAGCGCGCCGCCTCACGAGGTCTCCCGGAAATAGCAGGTCGCGACCCGACTGGCCTGCGGGCTTCGGGCCTCGGGCGTCGGCGCGGGAAAAAAAAACGTCAAATGAGTTGCGTCCAGTTTTAATGCGGCTGCGGTGGCCGCCCTGGCCGCCCGCCGCTCCCCCGCGGAGGGTGCAACGAAGGGGTGGCACTGGGCGACGGGGGCGGGGGGGAGGATCGTTGCTATGCAGGGGGCAGGCCGCGTGCCCGTATCAAAGCTAATCAGCGCCCGCCGCCGGACAGCGGGCGCTCGGCATGCCAATGGGGCGGCGGCGGTGGTGGTCTCGACAGGGCTCTGTGGCCTGCGGTGGAGGTTTGCTGCGTTTGGTGGCGATGGTGCTGCGGTGGCGTTTCAGGGCTAGCTCGGAGATAGTCTAAGATGAATTGGACGATAGTTGTTTGAGAAGTTTTAGATATGTTGAAAATCGTGTTGAAAAATACCAATGTGTTCGTTAAGATTTGTGTGCTTTGCACATTTTCAGAAGTTTTCAGAGTTCACGCTATCCAAAACGTTTCGGAGGTTCAACTTCAACGTTCACCAAGTACATTTAAATGTTCATATGCGTTACCCGAAAGGAAGATAGTTTTTGTTTAATAAATTAGTTTGCTATACTCTTTCATACAATAAACACAATTCGTTTCTATTCGGCTAAAGGCGGGCTCTAAGTACGTACAGATGAAATTTAGTATACAACATATTAATGAAAACTCTCAAGTTTGGTAAGAGGAAATAAAAATTTTGTGCACACTGGACATGCAAAATTACACAATTCACAACTTTTAATATCTTATTCAAGTTATAAATTCAGTGAGTCTTTCAAAAATTTTCAAAGTTTTTGAAAGTGGTCAGGCGGCTAAATGACCTGAGTCTCGCCACCAATAAAGATATTTATTTATTCATTTATTTTAGTTTTCCGTGAACCATTGCAATCATGGAGCTCAGTGAAATCAAGACTTTTCAATCAACAACCTTCAATTGTTCTCATTTCTAGCAATCGTGAGACTCCCAGAACTCACATCTTAAAATAGTCCAAATGAATGATAAATATTATATAATAAACATCATGATTTATAATTAATGAGTTATTAACATTAAATAATTGTGTACTATTCTAACAAAACCAGTTGAAATAACTGTATTGTAACACGCTCTCCGAATGATGGACGAGAATTGGTCTCAACGGGGCTCTATGTCGTGCGCAAACAGGTAGAGTGCCGTAGCAATTAGAAAACAGAATAAGATTAATATTCCTTTGGTTGTTAATTATAAAGTTGTGTTAAAAACAGTCATTCAGTTGATCATTAGTTTTGTGGAATATAGAGACGGTGAAAGACGACTCACGTAGCCTTCGTACTAAAATAAAGCAATGAATGGTGTTACGGCAATTGAATGTTTATTGGCGTAGTTCCCCGCCGTTGCTGTGCTGTACCACCAAGGACGCATCGAGCTCTTCGTTGGAAAAGAAAAGGGAAGAAAATAGTGAAGTCATATGATTAATGGAACGGGCATTGTCAAGAAGTGTCGAATTATTATTCCTTTATATTAACTTTGCTATTAACATCCTATTTTATTATTTCATAATGACCCCTGTTCATGCGAGGTATGTAAGAGACTGTGTGCATGATTTAAGATGTATTTAAAGGCCGTCGTGTTTTGTTTTGATTGAGAGGAACGTAATACTATGTGTGTATTTTTTTATAAAAGCACCTCTGTTTTAGCATTTCTTCCTTTACTTTGTGCGTCAGCTGTTGACTCCAGTTCTCTAATACGGTTGGTGGCGATTCACCTATTCTTGGTATTAATATCTTTTGACACCTTTCTTTGGGCAGCGCCCGGAACGGTCGTGAGATACGGATGTACTGGCCCAACAGTGGGCTCTTTGTGGGTGGGCGATGGCCTGCGGGTGCAGGGAGGGGCACGTGGGCGCTCAGGTGGTCCGAGACGCGGCCCCGCGCGCACGCACCGGCGCCGCGACGCAACGGGCCTGCGTGGACCGAAAGCCTAAGGAGAATAGAAAGTGAATTTAGTTTTTACTTATTCGTTTTTGCTTGTTTGTCTTCGATACGGAACTCGATGTACGCTCCATATATTACCTGGATAGAGAGGATCGTGTGTACGAGGGAAATATGAAAAAAAATGCAGGACGCGACAGGTTCTCCTACGGAAGGAAATTGAAAAGACGGATGTAAATAAAGATATTACAAACGGTCAAGTGTAGTTAGTCAATAAGTAAATCTGGATAATTAAAAGTGGATAAAGATAAAATATTTTTTGTATCAAAGGCATTGACTGGTTAATGTAATCTCGGGCGACGAAAAACCCCCGGTTTTATTGTCTCCGCTGGTTCATTAGAACACTTATAACGCCCTTAGGGCTTCAATAACTTACGATATAGTACATGGGCGACCGGTAGCAAAGCTACTAGGACGCTAGCTTGTCCCTTCTGGAGTACCAGGCTTCAATTTCCGGCCGGTCTGATGGACTAGTGGTGTAGGAGGATCACGGCAGGTTTTCTTGGGGGTTTTCACGTTTCCCCCTGCTTCCCAATTAAGCATTGCTCCCTCATCAAATCACTGCATATCGGCATAATCATGTACCCAATGAATCAAATTTCCATTCGGTTCAAAGAAAAATATTGAGTAAGAATTCGTGAAAGAACAGGCAAAATGCAAATTTTTCTTTTTATGTTGAATTGTTACTTAATCGATAGATTCTGATGCCCTTATTAAGTGTGTAAAATATTTTTTTTAAAAATTCATAATTACTTAAGTTATAAACAATTCAGTATTTATGCATCTTTTAGTTGCAAAATAAATATCTCACAACAGAGTTGATATAATTTAATGCTTCCAACGGCAACTTGAAGGAAAAAGTATATATTTTAAGATACACAATATTAATTTTTAAAACTTATTAACAATCCCTTTTTTTTATTGCAAAATAAAATGTAAAATGAAAAAAATCCGTGTTCTGCGCTTTTTAAAAATATTTTAAAAAAAACATTCTAAGAGGGAATTTAATATAGATTCAGAATCCGTTAAAAAAAGTTAGCAAACATTAATACATAAAAAGTAATTAATATTTTTATCGAGCGGCGCACGGTCGCGCCACGAGACGCGTACCGTAGCTTGGAGGTTTTGATGCACCATACTGTGTTTCTGCGATTTTACTCTCAATATTAACGCAAATATTTTTTTTAATTTAAAATTTAGTAATTTTAGTACCAATTTTCGCTTAAAACAATTTTTTATTTACATAACCACATTAATTATTATTAATAATTAAATTTATTTACAGAACGTTATGAGCTTCGTAATCAGACGCTGACGAATATCGCTTACATTTAAGTGACTTAGAATCGTTCGGTAAAAAGCAATGAAACTGTCGGGTGTTTTTGATTACTTTACATTTTGAAAATCTTGGTTTTAAAAGTTTTGCTTCATTTTCATATTCCTCTTTGGTGCAATACGCGAAAGACATTGACCTGTGAAAACAATTTTTTGCCCAAACGAACAACATCTTTGCGTTTGTTAATGGTTCATCTAATCTCGTTCTTTGCATACTTGTTTTCCAAGCATTCCTTTTGATTGTCCCGCCAACACCGTCACATGCACTTTTGCCATGAGAAGTGGCAAAAAAGTGCCACTCTGCATTAATACGAAATTCATTTTCATGTTGAATCAAATTCAGGAAGTTACTTTTATTTTTGTACTGACTCGCAGCTCCGTCCGAAAAATAAATAATTCGTTCAATCCACGCATACTTGTCTTTCAAATACTGAATCAGTTTTGTATTGTATAGGTGAACGCTAACAGTATCGTGCTTTTCGATTTCAGAAATAATAACAAAATTATCCGAAACTATCTTGCCGTCTTTTCGCGTATACATGACGTATGGATGAATTGTAGCCTGGGTATTTGACCAGTGATGCGCCTGTATTGCATCTTGTATTTGAAATGTATAATTTTCTGAAAAATCCAGCGTTACCAAAAATTCACCTTCCTTTAAGCTGTCCTTTTTTGCACTAAAGTAAGCACTTTGTTCTTTTGTTATAAAATCATGCGTCAGTAGTTCAGGCAAATCTTTTCTTATCTTCTCTAAAAATGCTTCTATGGAATCTGTTTGTTCAACGAATTCAGTTCTAGAAAAATATATTAAAACATCTAATAAGCAAAAGTAATTGGTATGAGGAAGGACCGATAGTCAATCTTCCCACAGCCGTTCCCGATAAAAAAAATCTAATAAGCAAAAAAGTTATTTGTGAAATTATTTATACAAAAATTAATAGAGTTACAGTAAGGTATTATAAAAAATCAAATTTCCAATTTAAATTTAAAATTGTATAGCAAAAGAAATTTCTGAAATTTGACAAATCGTTGCCAGGCACTCAGAAAATTAATTTTAAAAAATTGATTTGTAAAATTAATTGAAAGTTTAAAATAGATTTTTTCATGTTATGCATAATTTAGGCAATATATTAAGTTATCATTAAATTAAAAAATTGAAATGTAATTATATGTACCTATCAGTGCTTATCCATTCCCTGTACTTTACTTCCTTCACGGAATATTCTGTAAATAATGCATGCAACTTCTCGCAAAAAGCAGTAACACCAGGACAATTTTTGCAATTTCTGAGATGACAAGATGGAAGAGCTTCTTTGCAAATAATTTCTCTTAATGCCTTATGGTATGATAAGGTGAAGGTGTGATTTTTCTTCTGAAATTCGGATTTTAGAGCAAAAAACTTTAATCTCATGTTCTGGTGTGTTTTACAAACACATACGTTGTGGCAACTAGCTTTGTTAACAGAGATGCACTGTTTTGGTCGCAGTTTTGAAAATTTAGAACAACTAATGATAAACTGAGGAAATTTTTCCTGAAAACGTTTATGTGCTTCCTTCAAATTGCACAAAAGTAAACGCTTTTGCACATTTTCTCTACCTACATCGGTTTTTATAGAAACACAATCTTTTTTTCCTGGCATCATTCTACTAGTATCATCACGCAAATAAAATTCTGTTACTTTCTGAATAATTTCCTCACTTATTTTTCGACCAACTTTCTTTGGTGGACGCGACTTATAGCCATTTTCTTTCCTTAATTTCTTCGCCCTTGATGCCATTTTATGCGAAACGCCAACCAACTCACGCATTTTCCTTATACTAATGCAAACAGGAAGCGTTGTAAGTATTTCGATTTTTTCACTTCGGAAAATAGCTTTCGACAACGCATTGTTCACATCTCGAATCAAAGTCTCGTCTATCAAAGAATTGTCTGCATCGGGCAATTTCTGTCGCTTTGTTGCACGTCCAAGCATATCATTTTCAGCTGTTTCTTCCTTGTATGTAGGGTCATTTTTTTCGTTGTCCACGTAGTTTTCATCCCGTGAAGATTCTTCTTCGGTAGTATCAATAATGATTTCCTTTTCGACGGAAGAGACAGTAACTTTTTGACTATAAATTGACGTTCTGCATGAATCACAGATATATTTTCCAGTTAAATTAGAAAAGATATGATTCCACTGCGTCGTTATCAGCTTCAAATTTTTGTAGACACGATTGTGTTTGGATTTTTTAAGTGGGTTGCAACATTTCTTCGGGGTAGGCATTTTATATAATCTGTTTAAAATAATAAAAAACATAAAACTATGAGAACTGACAATATGAAATAATAAATAATGTAAATGATTAGAAAAATCAGTTATTGTTATTAATAATATTGATAAAGTCAGTAATATTGAACATTTTAACGCTTTTAATCGAGATTATTTAATAACAATACACAATTATTGTTTATAAATTTGCAAAATAAAAAACGAAGTCATATGCAATGTTAATTACGCTTACCTTTTTGCGTAGAAATTAGAAACAATAAGAATGGTTTCTTAAGCGAAAACAATTGTTGTAAAACAAAAGCGTGCTGCGACTCGTTCGTACCGACAAGCTAAGGCGCGACCGTGCGCCGCTCGATAAAAATATTAATTACTTTTTATGTATTAATGTTTGCTAACTTTTTTTAACGGATTCTGAATCTATATTAAATTCCCTCTTAGAATGTTTTTTTAAAATATTTTTAAAAAGCGCAGAACACGGATTTTTTTCATTTTACATTTTATTTTGCAATAAAAAAGGGATTGTTAATAAGTTTTAAAAATTAATATTGTGTATCTTAAAATATATACTTTTTCCTTCAAGTTGCCGTTGGAAGCATTAAATTATATCAACTCTGTTGTGAGATATTTATTTTGCAACTAAAAGATGCATAAATACTGAATTGTTTATAACTTAAGTAATTATGAATTTTTAAAAAAAATATTTTACACACTTAATAAGGGCATCAGAATCTATCGATTAAGTAACAATTCAGCATAAAAAGAAAAATTTGCATTTTGCCTGTTACCTTTCACGAATTCTTACTCTATTGTCATTCTTCATTGCGGTACTAAAAAAACTACAAAAAACAGGTCAAACTTTTGAAAATAGTTGGGAAGTTTAAACTGCGTGGCATGAGACTGTCAGGCATATAGGTATTGCCTGGGGCAGATCCGGAAAGAATTGTAGGAGAGGGAAACAGTTTCAGTTTTGACGCCATCGTCACTATATATGAAAGGAATTAAATAAATTGTTAACTGGAAATTATAAAACGTTTTTTGGTAATGCAAACCTTTCTTTGGTATTTAATGTGACCGAAATGTAATTGTTTTAAATAAATTAGAAGTACAAACCCTATTCATGAAGGTGGTGGTTAATTACTGATGGAATGGGGGCCAGATCCCGTTCACTCGCTTAGAGACCCGCTACATATGCAAAGTCGGCATAAATGAGTAAAACGTACTATATTAATTATTATTATTATTATTATTTATTATTATTATTATTATTATTATTATTATTATTATTATTGTATAGGCCATTACTGAGCACGCTACATGATTAACGTGTGTAATTTTCCCAGGATCAGCTTTTCAGGCGTATCTTTGAGTACAAGTTACGACTTGGAAGTAACGGCTTCTTGTTACCCTTCCATAATAACAAATTAATAGTAAATGAAAACTGTTGCAATGCAGTTTTCCTTTCCAAATAAACAGCTCTGTACTCCATTGAAAGTGAACGGTGTGCCATTGACTCATGCTGTGGTAACAAAATTTTTAATTCTTTCAATTCAGTCAAACCTTAAATGGAATGTCCATATTCATGAATTGAACACTAAATTAAGTTCTTTATGCTACGCTTTCAGAATTATTTCAAATTCAGTCAGCCTACATACTGCTCGTTGTATTCGAAAGTTCCAAGTAAAATCGTTACTGCTGCACAAATGTTTCTATACTATTAAGAGATTATACCGAGCATCCAAAAGGAAAGTAATATTAATTTTAACAATGACATTTAATGTATTGTGTACAAATGGGTTGTATAATTCAAAATAACTTGTAACAAGTATTGCACTTTAGATTCTGTGTCAATGATCCCCATCTCGATCAGATTTTCGTCCAGTTTTCCTGATCGTTGAGCAAATGCTGAGATGGCCCATTGTTTTGCTTCTGGGTACAAATGTAACTTCAAATGAATTTCTCCTCATCGCACCTCTCAGTTTTTAACAGTTTTTGACGTAAATAAATAAACTGAAGTGTGAAATATGAGATGATCGGATGATGGTGAGGGGCGAAGGGACAATGACAAATACGGCCATGTCTACGCAGGACTCGAACCTGCAGCGTCCTCGACCCTCGACGCAGACGACGGCTGTCGCAACCGTCTGCACCACGGGGTCTTCTTCTTCTTCTTCTTCTTCTTCTTCTTCTTCTTCTTCTTCTTCTTCTTCTTCTTCTTCTTATTATTATTATTATTATTATTATTATTATTATTATTATTACTATTATTATTATTATTACTATTATTATTATTACTATTATTATTATTATACGTCGAAAACATTATTTCAACTGCGTTAGGTTCGAGGGAGAACGGCAATCTGGCCAGGATTTCTTGGGGGCACTTGAATCTCTCCTCTACTTTCATACAATATTAAGTTGAATTATGCAAACTGGTAGCAACGACTATAGGAAACGCTTTTGGCGTCGTTTGGACTCGGTGTTCGGCGCTCGTATTGCTTCCGAGGTCGGCGTCAGCGGCAGCTGCGGCTGGGCTGCTGCGTGACGCGTGTTGCCAGCGTTGCGTGTGTACAGTGCGTTCCGTCCCCCCTCCCCCTCCCCGTCCCCCTCCCCGTCCACCGTCACCGTCTCCGTCCCCCTTCCCCACGCGCAGCGTGCCGCATTCCCCCGTGAAGCGCGCTGATAAGGAGCCACGAAGTTTCCTGGGCGAGGGAAGGTGTGAAGGTTACATTTAATTTTGAGATGTAGACGGAGGATCCTTTATAAATGCGTGATATGCTGTTCGAGTAAATACCGAACTGCTGCATTGGTGATTATTCTTTTATTTTTTTTAAAAAAAATATTCTTTACATATCAATGCGAAGTTGTTTTTCGTTTTTTAAATGCTTCCTTTTGTGATATTGAGCCGTGTGGCACTTCGGTATCCGGTTTGATCTGTGATTGTGGGTTTAATCCCGCTTAAAGCATTCTACGTTGTAAGTGAAGTGCAAATCAAACTTATCCGAAATAATTGTCCCCCGAACCAAAATTTTGATCCATTGCTACTTCGTCGCTAAAATCTTATTCCATGCGAGAGGCGTGGAATATGGAGAGTACGAATAAAGCATTTAAGACACGCATTCGTCAGTTTGTGAAATCAAAGATCGTTCATTGTGTTGTAGTCAAAACGTAGGGTTATTTTCTTAGTGTTCTAATAAATTAGTAATAGTCCTATCTTGTGTGTGTACAGCATGTCGGAAGGAATGGGCTTGAATAATGTTGAAAACAATTATTACAACTTTCAATCTGTGAAACGCTTGGCATATTAACTCTCTTTTTCAAATATTTCATAACTAAGTGATATTTTCTCCACAACAAAAATTAATTAATATAATATTTTCATTCTTTTTTTTCTGGAAACTAATTCTGCCCTTTTGCATGGTTTATCTTCAATTTTCTCTTTGGCTCTATCTGTTGCATAGAAATATGCGACTAACTAGTGAACATAATTGCAAAACTCCGTTATATTCCTCTCGATTCCTGAGTACCGTGTGACCCCACCCTCTGCCCTCTCTTACAGCTGCAACTGTCTGTGGAGCGACAGCGCGCTGATAAAAGGTTTCTCTTGTCCGCAGGTAAGGAGAAGCGGCACCTGCGGGCCTGCAGCGCGGCCCCTCGTCGCTGTGCCTTGCGTCATCCGGCGCTGCTCGCGGCCGCTGCTAGGCGAAGTCGCGGCAGAGGCCACGTGAAACGAATGTAGTTCTTACGCAGTTTCGCTCTAGAGGACATGTACCTTGGGGGGGGGGCGGAGTTCCACGTTTGAATGTGTGTGTGTGTGTGTGATCGTGCTTAAGTTCGGGATTAATCACGCGAGTGTATGCGTGCATGTGTACTTGTTTGTAAGATCACTGGCTCTTCAGTGTCGAATTGTGGAGTCACTGCAGGTGGGAATGTTTATCTAATGTCAGAAGCGTTTAAACATTTGAGACCAGATTGCATCGGTTGCTAAGAAATGTCACGTTATTTTGAAAAATCTTAAAATGAAATGATTGTTAAAGGTAATTTAATATGATTCGCTGAATGCGGCAATGTTTAGTAATGCATCTGTGTTATAATTGTAATCTGTAAAGTAAGTTTTAAAATTAAAAAAGTAAATATTGTTGAAGTCGAACTATTTTCTTCAATAAAAGCATAATATTCGGTTTTATAAGGACAATGTTTGTTGTGACACTATCGACATTTATACATTTTCCCATTTGTTGGGAATGAACATTATTTTGATAGTGATGTTTGCATTACCGTCTCTTCTGAATTTGAGTGATTAAAGAACATAAAGAACAATCCATTATTAGCGCTTAGAATTCAATGATATTACTCAGTTTTATCTTCTATTCAAATAGGTATTCTTACCCAAATGTTAAATTAGTTGATTATGGTCGATAGAGCGATCACAAGTAATCTCAATTGTTGGCTGCTAATTAATTGGAAGGAGAGCAACGAGCCTCTGTGTTCTGTAAAGTAATTATGAGCGACTGTATACTCGTAACACTGACGCTGACGATTGTTATCAGCTTTAGAGTGGTGGACAACAGATAATTGTAATGTTAGTATGACTTCATTTTACAAATGTTAGTTCCACTTCACAAGAGTATGCAATCACAATTCAATTGATCTTTGCTCTGCTATGTCATCTACTTCAGAAGTGACAAGTTTGTGGTAGCGAGAGTTCGCATTCGATTGGTATGAAAGGTAAAATGACGTAAGTACTTAGACTATAATTTATGTTCTAACGTGTAAACATAGCATCAAGAAATTAATTGAAGTTCACATTTACTTCAACTACACAATTTCTATTTGCTATGGACCGTTACACATTTAATTGTATACTCGTACTTCTCAACTTCTCGAACTTGACAATCAATTGTGCAATGGCATCACAATTGTTATAAAATAATTTTTGAAATTTCTAACTCAAGCTAAATTTGTTTCATGCGAAATGATTCAAAAATCAAGTAACTACTAGAACGAAGAAAGCATAGGAATTACAAAAATTTCGAAATTGATGACATTTCTGACTTTTATTAATACAGATGACTGTTTCTATCGAACTATATCAATATATGCAGTCCAGAATCGCCATAATAAACTGATAGTTTTCTAAATATATACTAATGTATATAATGCCAACAATGCTTCGTCTGTACTATAGTATCGTGAACATTTGGTGATAAGGGGAAATATGGAAAATAGGTTTGTAGGTCATGAATTATGACACCTTCGTCAAAAAAAGTTCAAAAAGAATTTATTTTCTAATAGGAAAAGGAAAAATAATCACATAATTTCAAATCTTTGAAGACCTATTCCTGGGTTACATGAACATTTAGAACTCATTTTGCCTAACGAGAAAATGAGTTTCGTTTTAAGAAAAAATGCTCTCTGTAATGTTACACACCAAATCAGTAAGAGTTGCGGATTACACTTGGAACAGCTATTGAATGCCTACAGATGTCCGTGAGCCTATTCTTGCACTCCGCAGCGCACCGCATATGAATGATCGGCCATGATCTTACGGGAGGTGTAGGTTGCAAAGCGGGGAGGCGAGGTCGCAGCGGGAGGACTCCTGTTGCAAAGCGGGGGAGGGAGAGAGGGGAGCGGAACCGGCCCCAGGACGTGTCTCGCATGGCGTGCCACCGCCACCCCCGCCCCCGCCCCGCCCCGCTGTTGCCACAGGTGATGCAGCGCTCCTTCCGCGCCGCCCACGCCGTCCGCCCGCGACCGGCCATGACGCGCCAGGCGCGCTCTGCGCGTGAAATTAACAGGCTCCACTCCACTCGCCACACCCGCGCCCCGCCCCACCACGCCTGCGTTACCGCCTTTACCACACACCTCCGGCCTCGCCACCCACCAACTCCGCCCGCACCCCGAAACCATCCCTCCGTCCACGCCGCATCCACTTACGCCCCAGCCTCGCCCCTTCCGCCCACAGCATGTTCCCGCACCTTCCGTCCACGCCCCGACACCCGCCCCTCCTCCCCGCCTATGCCCCATCTGCGCCCCTTCCGCCCGCGCCCCTGCCCCAGCCCTTTCACCTACGCCCCATTCCTGTCCCACGACCTCCCCGTCCTACCGCCCACGCTTCAATACCCGTCCCCTCCACCCACGCCCTGTCAAACTCCTTCCGTCCTTCTGTCCCCGCCCACCAACCCACCCCCCACCCCCGTCCCCGTCCCAGTCTCCGACCGGTCTCGCGCCCTCGTCGCGATTCTGCCTTCATTCCTCCTCCTGTTGCTAGACTTCTCCGCTGTCACTACCTCCACTGTTACATCTGCCTCGTCGCCATCCGGCAGCGTTCTGCTCGTTGCCTCCTCCACCACTGTCTGTCGCTGACCATTTACCCATTCTAGTTTCCGCCTCGCTGAACGGTGTTTGTGATTGCAAATCGCCTCTCCCCCTTCCCCTGCCTCTTCGTCATGTCGGTCTGCCTGTGTAGGCCGATTGTTCAACCATTTTAGTCACTTCCTTTCCGCTCCTGCAAATGCCAGTACCATTTAGGCTGATTTCGTCATCCAACCTTTTGCCACATCTATCTCCAAGCCAACCTGTTCTTCGCGAGTAGTCCTGCCATATTTGTGCCTTACATTTATCTCTACCATTCGTGTTAATCTCTAAATCACATCTGCCTCGACATTTGCAGCCGTACCTATGTTCCCTCCCCACAATATCCCCTGCCATACTTGAATTTTTTGTGTTTGTTAACAAAGACAGAGACCGCGTGTTAACAGGCCACGTACGTCCACATATAATACTTTTTTGTGTTGGGTAATAATTTTAATCAGCATTACTCTTGTCGGCAAGAATGTACTTCATACTTCGATTCAGATTCCCGGCCGACAAGCCGAATTTTAGTGCCGTTTCTTATTGGATTGTTGACTTTGACTCTGTTTGGGATGTCCTCTTTACTAGATTCTTTCCGGTCTCCTTATTACTTTACTGCCATATTCCTGCATTACCTCTACGTTGTCTTCGTCATAGTCCATCCTGAACCTCTGCGCCCTGATTGCGTCTGTGCCTGCACCTAGCACGTACCACGCCCCCCGTCCGGGGTCTGCGTGCTGGCCGTGCGAGATGGGCGTTGGTCATGCCATTATAATGCGAGGATCGGATTTGTGTTTGCTTACGTGATCAGTCGCACGTCTCCTTCCTAGACAGGGTGTCTATTGTAGATTGCGTTGCATGCAGAGTACTCGACGTAGACCAAGAGCTTTGTTTGCAGTACAATGTGGGATGCAGGTATTTTCTTTTTAATACATCTATATTGCTACGATTATTTTCTTCCTTATGGAGATACCGTCAAGTGAACCGTTTAGATAATTACCGTTATATTATATGCACAGCATGTTGTATTTATTTCACTCGCAGGCAAATCAGATGTCACAGCCCTAAGTAGTCTTGCAGACTCCATTTATTAGTATAAAAACATTACGAAGCAAGTTATTTGGAAATGTTTGTTGCTTTATGAATCTTTAGTCATAAATTACGTTATTTCCTTTATTATATAATCAATCACAATTAAATTACAGAAAACCTGAACTATTGAGCAACTGATTTGTTTACGTACATTTGTATTTATAAAATACAAATTTTCTCTACGTAATATGCTAGATTATCCAAATACAACTGATTTTGGTTTTAATGTTCTAGTGTTTTTTACGGATAAATTTCCTTTTGTCAGTTGTGGTTTTTGATGTTATTCCTTTTGACAGTCAAAATATAGAAGCATCAATGTTGTTCAGAATTCGTGACAGTAATGAAATGCTTGTTCTGTTAGTATGTCAAATACATATTGTGAATTGTTTATTTGCATAAACCCATTTCATGAGATGTTTGAACACGTGAAATCGTAGGAAATAATTTTCATACGCATGGCTTCCTGCAGGCCAAATATTGTTTCTTTTATTAACAGTGACGCAAACGCAGGTGTCGCTTGGCCCGCGCGCGCTGGGTGGTGGGGAGGGGGGAGCGGCGGCGGTGTTTTCCTCGCCGCGGAGCGTCGCGCGCGGAATCCCCAATGCATATCCGGCGCTTCCCAACCCCCACCACCCCCTCACCCCACCCGCCCCCGCCCTCACCGCTTCCGCTGCAGCACGGCGACCCGGCGTCAGAACATTGTGTTGCGTTCCTTGACTCTGAAAACGCTTGGGATCATTTTTTGGTTCACTGCATTTCCCGTGCGGATTCGCTTTTTTTTAAGAGGCACACAAAGACGTGTGTAGAACGTTTGTGGAATTTCTGTAATAACTATTAGGAAAACTCAAAATTCAAATTACTCAAATATGGCATTAATTAATTACAAAGTTTTCTGAAAATATAGAATAAAATAAATGTTTTACCCGAAAGCTAGTGTTCCAGTGTAATAATGAACTGCTTGACGTAATAATATTAAAATTTGTGTTTAACTTTGAATAAAGGGCGAACTTCATGAGAAGAAACTTTATTCATAATTATATAACCATTTCATTGATTGGTTTCTTAGAATAACTGTAAACGTAATTGCGTAATAAATATTACTTACATCAGAGTGAGAAAAGTCTGTTGTCATCGCTTTATAATTCCTTTCCAAATATATTAAAGTCAAAATTGATGTTGCTCCGATGAAGAAGCTTTCTGGTTTATTAAATTACCTTATAGTTCTTACATTCTACTTTATACAACCAGTGGTGAATAGTTCGAAGCATATCACGTAAGTATGCTCTTAAATTGCAACTCCTGACTTCTGCAGGTACGTTAAAGGCTCTCTTGTTCGGACGTTCCGTTTACTGCTCCGAGTGATAGAACTAAAACCGACAGCATCGCTGCGTCCCCAAAGGCACCGGGCGATTGCATCCCATCCAACTCCGACGCAGCACCCAACTCTATCGAATTTCCGCCACGGTCGATCGTCCGAGAATCGACGTCGTTGTTTATCCCTGGCGACGCGCCCACCAGTCCCCGGGGGCGTCGATTAGGGGTTCGAAGATGAACGCACTGGCACCCCGCCCCAGCCGCGCCCACTCCCCCAACCCCTTTGCAGCCCCACATCGCCAATGCCGCTTGCATGTCGCCCCCAATCCCCCTCGCCACTGCCCTCGTTCCCTGCCTCTGCTCTCACCCCTGCCCTCGGCCCCGTCCTCCCCTTTGCTCCTAACTCCGCCCCCCGCCCATGTCCTTGCACTTGCTCCCGCTCCCATCCCCATCACCTCCCCTCGCTTCCGCCACCCGTCTCTTGCTCTCGCCTCCACCCTCGTCCCTGCTCCGTCTCTGTCCTTGTTCCCACCTTCGCTCTCTCGCCCTCGTTCCCACCTCCGACCTTCCTTCCGCCCTCGCCCTCGCCCTCGCCCTTGCCCTTGCCCTTGCAACCGCCTTCACCGCCGTCCAACTTCAGTTCGCCGTCGTCCCCCAACCCCACCTCTCCGATGCCGTGACAGAGCTAATGCAAGGCGCACGCCGGCCTGCGACAGATTGTGGAGACTCCGCCACTAAACTTCCCCGGGGAGAGTGGGCGTTACCGGGACCGGATGCGACCGGGCAAATATACGATCACGTGTGAGGTCTTATATTCCGAAGCCACGTTTGTTCGTTCTTGAACTTCTCTCCCACTCCGGTCTGCCCTATCCCTACCGTCTCCTCCTCGGCGCGGGCTGGCTCTGCTACTTGCCGGGCAATAAAGGCTTTGTAACGCCGGGAGTATCGGCCAACTCTCCGACAAAGTTGCTGTCGCTGCGACAACCTCTCGTGCTTCGCCCCGTCCCTCCCACCCCCCCACCCCCAACGCCCGCCGGCTCCGCCGCCCCCCCCCTGCCCCGTCACCGTCGTGCGAGCGTCCGATGCGCGCCGCAGTGTGTCCTTATCCAGTGAGCCCTGGTGGTCTGAGGACGGTCGTCAATTTTGGTCTGTTTGCACCCCTTTCCTGAACTCCCCATGCTGGATTATTTGCGATTTGATTGTTGCGTTTATTTTTTGGCCATATCACCAAGGTGACTATTAATAATTAGATGGTATAACTCGCCTATGAGTTTTATTGCTATTATTTCAGAGATTCCGCCACTTCAATTCATGATATTGTAACACCCCCGGTCGTCTCGTTAGAGAACGCCCGGTTAGCGGCCCGGTTATAGCTCAGTCGGTGATGGAAGGAATCGTTAAACAGATACAATGGCAGTGCGAAACAAACACTTTGATCACTGGTAAAAATTACTTTTATTCCTGGGCAATCAAATCTAATGCCCCAGGGAAGTTACATTTGTAAATTTAGTAAAAAAAATGAGAAAAATTAGGTGAAAAGAAAAGAAGATGAAAGGTTAGAATAAAGCTTAAAACTAGCAAGAATTAATAACTAACATTACAATGGTAAAAACAAAAGTTACAAGTCAATGTGCCATAGCGCGGCACCGCATTACAAAATATACAGGGACGAATGCCCTTGAATGATACTGCCTGGAAAAAGGTCTTTGCGCGCCCGGGGAGGGCGGAGCGCGGTCGAGAGGGGCGTCTGGCGGCCTTCAAAAGAATGCATCGGAGGCCGATGGCCTCCCGTGCCAACAGCTGGGCGGTCGGGTCGTGACGTCACCAAGGGGCGGCGGAGTCTGGCAGCGTTGTAACGGCGTCTGGTAGTGTCTGGTTGAACTCGGAGCGGCTGGGATTCTCTCGATCTCAGGAGCGTAGCAGTCAACTATGCGTACCTCTGCTTTCCATGATAATTCTCAAAACACTTCATCGGACAGTCTAGATCTCCTTCAGAGAAACATTCGCCTCTCTTCACGACTAATTCCCACGTCAGGGCAGTTTTCTCTGTCTACTGCAGTCGGCCCAATGCTCAAGCTTGCAGTAAAATTATATAAGTACTTCACAGGCACACTCGCCCGAATAGTTACCCCCCCCCCCGGAGAAGTTTCTCTCCCAACTGCCCTCAGCCTAATACTCAGGCTCCTTCCGACAAATTATACAAGTCTTTCAGAGACACCCTGGTCTCTCCCCGACGAATAGTTACCCCCCAGAGAAGTTTCTCTCCCGACTGCCCTCAGCGTATTGAAAATTTGTAATTCGGAAATGTAGCAAGTAAACTTTTACCCCCACCTATTTTCTCGCGTGCTCCAGCACCTTATAATAGTCGCGTCGCTATTGGCCAAAGGTGATGGCGCATTACACTATTTCCAACCAATCGCGACGGGGAAGCCACGGAAATTTCCGCTCTCTGGGCCATCTGTGAGTGTACAATGTTTTTTCTTATTCCTTCTAGAACATCGGCCAAGCCTGCGCGAGGGGCGCGTTGTCCGGTGAAAGAATTATCGTTCTAAAGATTTCGCAGCTGTTCTGGCGCCCGCGCGCCTCTCTCTCCGTTAATCTTTTGACACCGACCCTTATAACGACTTTCTTAATGGGCCGGGGGCGCAAATAGCTGTCACGATAAGCGGGGTTGCGCGCGTGTCGCCATCTGTTTATTCTCCCAGTAGAACTCGGGGCGATCGAGTTTGTTTTATTTTCCTGATATGAGGAAATCGGTATCGCTACAATATACTTTAAGATACGTTGAAAGTTTTGCAGTTTCTCTTGGGAGGTTTTGTAAATGAGGCTAGTGGACGTGCTACATTAATTCTCTGAGTAGTGTTCGTACGTTACCTTCCCTAATATTTGTTATAATCTAATATTCATTAATAATATTCAACTTTTTTATTACTCATTTTTCTTCTGAAATATTAATCTTGTACAGTGATGTCTCTAAGAATATATCCAAGTTTGGTGCCTAAGGTATTTAAAGAGATCTGTTCAAAACGGAGATCTAGTTTGGAGAGTGAGGCATCTGTTGTTATAATGAATAGAAAAACAGTTTTAGGAAATTGTATGAATGTCGAAAGTTACGTTCAATACAGAATTTTCAATGTAGCACGTTTGGTTAATTTTCGATGCTTTATCACATTCGTTGTTCCTTCTTTCTCCTTTCATTCATTTTACTCCGAAACATTCTTTCTTCTTAAGTTTTAAATTTACTTTTTGCACCTTCTTTTTCTTCTCTTGTTTTGCCTTGTCGAAATTCTAAAGGTTTGGAGCGGTAATATTTTTCTATCTGATTTAACTTAAAAAAAATTCTCATTTTCTCTCGTCAACTAGATTGCTTTGTCGACCTTACACATGAGCTCTTTTCTCCTTCCTTGCTCTTTTCCGCAACGCCCGCCCGCCCCGCCTGCCCCGCCTGTCCCGCCCGCCCTTCGGCTGCCGGCCCCTGCTGCCCGTCTGCCCTTCGCCTGCTCCGCCCGCGCCGAGCTGCCGCTCCGCTTCTTCTTGCGCTGAAGCAGCCTCCGAGTTCGCGCGCGCTCCTCCTTGTTTTCGCGGGGGCCCTGCGCGCGCGCGCTTCTTGCGAGGCCCCGGGGGCCGCCTACGCTCAGGCCGCTGCTGCGGGGGCTGTTGACGTGACGACGTCCGGAAGTAGTTTTTTTTTTTTTTCGTAGGTTCTAATGAGGCGTATGTATGTTAAGATGTGATTGCCTGGTTTGTGGGTCATCTTTCCACGAGTTTTATTTTCCCGTTCTGATACTGACCGTTATTCAAGTTCCTACTTTATTTCATCAATACTAGTTGTATCACTTCGTTCTTAGTAAGTAAATGTAAAAGTTTAATTAATTTAAACTTGTATGTAGTAAAAGAATAAGTGGTAATGGAGCAGTTAAATACAGTGAATGGAAAATAACATATATTGGAATGGTGTAAAAGCATTGTCTATACCCTTCAGTGTTTACACTAAATCTGATCTTAGAACGGGTCATTTTGCATTGAACCTATTTAGTGTGTGTGCAATGTAAATTTAAATTGTTAATTTTAGAGGTTGAAACGTCAATATTGTGTTGCTGTGTGTTTAAATGCAGAACATATCCCGTCCCGTTCCACTCCTCTCCACCCGCCCGGTCAGCCGGCTTGCCCCGGCTCGCATCGGCCGGCTCGAGAGGCTGCGCCGAAGCATCTGGGCGGGGCGCGCGGGCCAGCCTGGGCCGGGCCGGGCCGGGTCGGCTCGGCGCCGCGGGCTCTCATTATAGGCTCGGCGCTTTGATCACCGCGGAAGGTACACGCGATATCCGACGGACAGCGCGGGCGTTGGCACGAGGGAGGGAGGGCGAGCGGATGGCCGGGCTGGCAGACGTGGGCCCGTGCGACGAGGGGGGGGAGCATGTCGCCCTGCGACAGGCTTGACGTCATCCTGTCGGAGCAGAGTTCATAATAATGATGTGGTCCGTTTATCGATTCCGGCCGGTCGCCAACGTCATTTCCATAGATGGATAGTCCTCTTGTGCTGTGCGCCCCCCGAGTTATTGCTGTCCTCGCTCGCCCTTTCTTGCGGCGTCCTCGCGTTCGTATACCCGTGTGCACGAGTTTTATTTTACTGCTATTGCAATCACTTCCACCTCTTCTGATTTTGTCTTAATTTGTGTATTTTAATTTCGATATTACGTTCAGTTTAGAGAATTCGCTGTCCCGTTTATAAAAATTTTTATAGTCTAAAATTAAGCTTGTGAGATGTGGTTGAGGCGAAAAACATTGAAGATTTCCAGCGCAGAAAATAATTGTAATTATGTAATTTTAGAAAAAGAGAAGGAAGCGATTCCTACCATTTGTAACAGGAAGGCAAAATTCTTTGGTCGCAGTTTAAAACATCACCATTCTCAAGCACAATTTCGTAAAGTGAAAATAGAAGAAAATGTGGAAGAGGACTTAGAACGAAAATGTTAGAACTTCGAACCGAACTACACTTTACAAACTATGATGAGGACTGTGGAGGACAGAATGTCATGGCGGCAGCGATAAGGCACTTTTTTCCCCTTTAGGATGATAATGATGAATCTAAAATGTCCTCGCGTGTTTCGTGACTTGCTCTGGCCGTCCGGCGCGGCGATAGGACCTGACCACCCCTGCGAGGCGCTCGCCGAGGCGACGCGCAATTCGAAGCAAACAGCCCCGTTCGCGCAACGTGCCGCGGCGCATGCGCGCATGCGAGGGTGCGTGGCTACGTGCGGTCGGTGCCAAGCACGGGAAAGGGCCCGCTTGCACATGAAAGGCACGCGAGCTCTGTCGTGAAATAATTGCGTTCGGCGCGTTCGCAGGACTATCCATCTATGGAAATGACGTTGGCGACCGGCCGGAATCGATAAACGGACCACATCATTATTATGAACTCTGCTCCGACAGGAGTAAAACGCATTATCGAGGATGTCAATCAGCATGAGAGGATAAGGAACTTTTACGCGCTTGATGGGCATACTTGGTTAGAGCGTTGGTTAGAGTTTGCACTTGGAGATGATCTGAGGGAAGTTGAAGTTAATTATGCTCTGACATTAGGTTTAAATTTTAACGCTGATAAACTGGTACTTCGCAATGTTGTTCAATGGTTGCAACTATCAAATGTTTGTTTGGAATTAAAGTGTACAACTTATGCTGTATATATAAAGCTATCAATGCTCTGAAGAAGGTCAAATCAATAAAGCAGCACATGATTTAATAAGTATTTTTTGTATTAGTCAACAACAATATTTATTTTTCCAATTTTTTTTTAAGTGATCGACAAGTTAGAAACGTTATGCTATTGAACTGACGATCTTCTACTTAAAGCGAAGTCGTCTAACAATTTCCCGGTTTGGTTGCTTCATTTTTCACTTCTACCTCTCCTCGGTCTAGAAATGTTGCTGGCGTAGACCGCGAAGGTTGAAATGCACCCCGACCAGGAAGGGACGCGGCGCTGTGAGTGGATTCGCGTTTCCTACAGCGGCCCCCCACATCGCTCCCGCTGTTCTAAATTACGTTCCGGTCAATAACTCCACCCTCGTGATTTTAAATTTGGGCAATTATCGTGTAATAACCATTCATTGTGATTTTTTTTTCTTTTCGCCCGTGCGCGAGCGGGGCGGATGTTGGCCGCAGAGGTATGGAGGTCGGGCGGTTTCGCTGTTACGCCCTTCCGGGAGCGATGCGTTTTCATCAGCGTGTATTTCGACGCTGGGATGCGTAATAACCGGATATTTACTATCGGATGTGGGTAGTTGGGTATGTGATTTTGGGTGTCTGCTAGTGTATGTGGGCGAGTACGCGCGAATGTAGGTTTCTCGACAAACGCAGGGGCGCGCTGGAAGAAAACTTGTAATGAACGAATTTGCAATGTCTCTTCTAAAGGCGAAATTCCAAATTGTGGAGAGACCATTCCTTTCTATATATTTTGGTTGATGAGGTGCTAATTGAAGAGAGAATCGACTCTTGCGACGAATCTTTGTGAAATTTGTGATGGACACAGCCATCTTAAAGAAGGTTTTCTTACCGTTCCCCTGTTTTCCCTGCCTCTCATTCCATTATTTCTCAATTATTCCCATCATTTTATTGCTATCAGTTTCTTATTAGAACCCCACACGCTTCAATGACCTCAGTGGTTCTCGTTAAACCTGGCGGTGACATCGGTGATGTAACTGTTGCTTGGGTTACATCGGTGATGTAACTGTTGCTTGGGTTACATCGGTGATGAAACAGCGTTTCGGACTGTTAAAGTTCTCGCGTACAACCCGATCGAAGCCGTTGAATTTTTTAAGGGCGGAAAAATTTTTGAAACGCCTTTCTTCGGAGGGGAAGTAAAGTTGGCTGTCTCGTGGCGTAGATTTGCGGCATGTAAAATATCCTTAGGCCCTCAAAGCTTTGGGCTTAATTCAAATCGCCTGTTTCGTCGCCCGTGACACCATCTAGTAGCGACTGCTCCCTATGTGCTATATTGAATATTCAATATTTTGAAGAGTTAAAATGGGTGTGATAGTGTGGACATACATGCCGCCCCCTTCTAATTCGCAACCCACCGGCCGCCACTGCTTCATTCTCTGCTAGATGGCCAAGGGAGCATATCGAAATTTGCATGGCCAAGTGGAAGAGCAGGTCTGATGGTCTGAACATCGCTGCATAAACAAATGAGTGATAACCCAATAAATAAATCTTCATTTAATACGAGAGGAAAACTATAGGAATTTACGAAAACAATGAGAATAGTAGCGGGAGAGCGGCACTGCGGTGACGGACGTAACGTGGCTTGGAGCGGCGCGTGGTCAGCGTCGTCGCCGCCACCGCCACCTTCTCCTGCTCGCGGTCCCGAGTTTATTCACCCGGCGCGCTGCCAGTGCCCGCCCGCCCCGTCCGCTCCGCTCCACACTCCACGCCCGGTCCTCCGCTTCGGCAACAGCGCCCGTCTCGGCCTGCGCCGCCGCTACCGCGCTGTTCAGGGCCTCCGCTTCCGTTCTTTTCTCGTAATTATGACCCAGATTTTTCGCCGCCTCTCCTCTTGGCCGTCTGTTTGTTCGCACAATCGTGCCGCCTTTCCGCGGCGCGGCGCGGCGGGAAGGGAGTCTGTGGCCTTCCGTGGAGAACGATGGTATAAATTATACTCCTAAGGGCTCAGGGAGGGTGATAATACGTGATATGTGTGAAATAAACGGGATAACAATTATCATATTGAAACGAAAAAATGACACTAAAATAGATTTTATTATTTATTAGTGAACATGATTGTTATTTCTAGAAGTTCCGTGGTACCAGTTGATAAATGGGTTTAAGTGGTAAAATTTATCTGCAAATATATGATTTTTCTGCTTCAAAAAATAAGAATTGTAACCTTGGTTATTAAGAAAGGATAAAACAATTTCCAATCGAACTGAAAGTATAACTTACACACACTCATTCTATATAAATGGAGAATACATCTGCCGAAGACTTGTCAAGAATTTTGGCAACAGTGCATCGCGGCAAAACACCGTGCTTTGGCTATTTTTGTGAATGTCTCAAGCTTTTGACAGTGTCTGGCACAACGATCTATTTTACAAATTACAATCTATTGGCGCTCCTACTTACCTTCAGAATATTTTTTAAAGATTTCTTGAAAACAGAACCTTCCAAGTTAAAAGTAACAATACTCAACCTCCTAGGAAATAAAACCAGGAATCCCCCAAAGCTCAGTACTTTCATCCCTCCTATTTTCACTATACATAGCACTCGTTCCTCACTCGCAAGATGTCAGCATGTCACTCTATGGACATGATACTGCAATTTTCACATCAAACACTGACATTTATTTAGCTCACTATTCTATTAAATCGTATTTATATGGATGTACCGCCTAGACGGAAAAGTGGCATATCGAATTGAATCACGAAAAATCTCAAGTAAAAACATTTTTCCTTCGTATGCCTATTCCCCACATTTACAAATTAATAATATTTCGGCGTCTTGGCTCCCTAATTCCACGTCAGTAAATATGAGTGTGATGCTATCTCTTAATTTATTTTTTACTTAATTTTCGATTTCACCGAAAAGGTAAATTGTCAATATTGACACCACAAGTTCTGCAAATATTGAGACACAGTATGAAGAAAAGGCCTACGTAGAGCTGAAATACGCATTTTTATTAAGCCAGGAAAACGGTAGTAATAAAATTTCCACTTGTGTAGAAGGAAGTCAGCGTCTGTGAGGTGGTAACCGTACCTTCTGGGAGGTAATAAACATATGAGGAAGAAACTTAAGTACCGAGAGGAAGAAGAGGAGCCTGATTCTCTGACGTAAAAAAAGTGAATAGATAAATTGAAGAAAAAATAGTGAAAGCTAAGCTATATTTTAGGCGATTCTTTCTAGCAACATAAGAGACGCAGAATATTGTGGTCGCGAATACAAATGCCTGCTTCTGACTGGTAGCAGAAGGTCATTTTTTGCCACTTCCATTTTGCGGTACCTTTGGAAATATTTTTGAAGTTCTGATTGTGGTGCATGATCTGCAGAACTGGGCGAGGAGAATGCGTTGACAAGATGCGAAATAGGCCGGGAAAATAGGAAGACCTATCCCATATTCTGCGAGTTAAATAAAGGAGATGCAGATGAATGTAGTGACGTAGCACAATAATGAAGAGGTAATAAGGCTTCCATGATTTGGAGAAATGAATGCGTTGAGGTAGTAGAGCGTGAACAAGTAATTTAGAATGATGTATAGCACGATTCTTAAATAACGTTTCTTGTGGTGACTGCCTGTAAGTACAAGTATTTTCAAATTTATACTTTGGCGCGAGAAGATTGAAATAATAAATCCATCAGTTTCAGAACATTCAAGTTTAATGTCTTTAATCTCATATTACAAATGCTAACATACGTAAAATGTTTCAGCTCATTTTACAGCTAACGTAATTTTTTTAAAGTTTACATTGAAATTGTAATATAAGTTTCCATCACTAAAGGATACGATTTACGTAGAAATATTTTAAGAGACTGTAGAACTATAAACAATTTTCATAAGTATCAGTATCTATACGAACGGATGTTAATAACATTTAATGTCACAACGCTATTGAACAATATTATTCACACTACCCGGTATGTCTTAATTTTGTCTTCCCGCCTCTACTTCTTTTCTTGTGTTTCTCGTGTTTCTCATTGACACAAAGCCTTGTGTTCCTCAGAGGCGCCACAAATAAATTAGAGCTATCGTGTGTTAATGCCCATTTTGTTATGCATTTCTGCATTAGTGGTTTTCATGGTGACGTTCATTTCATGACCTCTGTTTTCATGGTGAATAAGATTTTATATACAATTAAATTTGAAGGACAACGTATGCAACTTTCTCATGTGTGAAATGCAAAATACCACAGGATATGAAGTTGTTTTGCATGTGCCCTTCCCCGATGTAGTTTATCGTAATCATAGTATTTAATATATGCCTATAGCGGGAAGAAACGGGATCTGTTACGCACTACACTAACACTTCGAACGCATCGCATACTACGCTATGCCCGCTGGTATCGACTACTACTTTTCGAACGAATAATTTTCCATTCTTTCTTCAACACTTAAGTCTTGAATCCGAGAATATGACATCGCAAGTGTAATGGAATAGTTTAAATGGATTAAAGTTTTTTGGTCATGTTGGCTAGTCTTTTTATAAATTTACCAAATGGGGATAAATGACTAATTCTTCTAAGATATGAGGACCAAACGTGATTCAGATAGGGATCACGTTTATAAGGAAGAAATGCATTGTTAAAATAGTTTATATTAAAATACTTTTAGATATGTATTTATGTAAAATTAACTAAACTTTTAATTGTATTAAGTTATCGAGGTTGCCTACTGAACTTTTTGGCTCCTTAAACTTCGGGAGGCATGGCATTTGCCTTTCTTTTAATTTTTTTTCTCTATCCTCAGTCCTCACCTTTCTGGAGCAGCATAGCAAATCCTCGCAAAAAGAAGGAAATGCGAAACTTCGCCATCGACGCACGATCGTGCGTCCTCTGGCGGGGAAATATCAAGCAGGCAGGGTTTTAATCAATACTCTCATTAAGTTTTAACGTTCCTCGTCCTTCCACTTTTTAGCAGGGCCGAGTGTTCTTCGGTGGAATTTTACGGAGCAGGAACTATATTTGTGAAAATTAAAGTAATTAAGATGGAAGAACGAAGTTGGTTCGAACTTTTGATGCTCTGTTTGGTGAAGGCTTTGCTAATATGAGCAGGCTATTGAGAAAAGGGGAGAAAGGCTGGACGTTTCTGGAAAGCGGGGAAGTGTAGGTACACAGCGGCGCGGTTTGAGATGCTGAGGTGATGTGGTGTGGCGGAGGTGATGTGGTGTGGCGGAGGTGATGTGGTGTGGCGGAGGTGATGTGGTGTGGCGGAGGTGATGTGGTGTGGCGGAGGTGATGTGGTGTGGCGGAGGTGATGTGGTGTGGCGGAGGTGATGTGGTGTGGCGGAGGTGATGTGGTGTGGCGGAGGTGATGTGGTGTGGCGGAGGTGATGTGGTGTGGCGGAGGTGATGTGGTGTGGCGGAGGTGATGTGGTGACGTGAAAATCAATATGAATCTGTAAAGGAAATTTGAAAATGTACTGGGTGGAGCCATTCTATGAAAATGTTTTCACGGCGAGGGAAACGGTACAGCCCTCTGCCTTAGTTTTACCACTTAGACAACATCTCTCCCTTTTCCTCTTTGCTCGCGCAGCCTCCCTTTCTTTGAGTTTCTCCCCAAACCGCACCCACGAGGGGAGCGCGAGAGTGCCATAGCGAGGGGTTCATCTCAGAGACTCCTTAGTGTCGCAACCGCAAAGCGAACGGTGGCGGTGGCGCCTGGCGAAAATTCTTTGCTGCCTTCTTTTATCTCAGTTTCTCCCCTTTTTCCTTTTCGATCCACCCTGCCTCCTCCGCGATTCAATTGCGTATTCCTTAGTAGCCATGTCTTTTCTGAAGAGAGATTTCTTTTGATACAGTCGCCCTTCTACAAAATGGGTGGAAACGGAATTGGTCAGCCACCCGAACGTTTATGTCAAAGAATGACTTTATTTTCTCGCACTAACTAATGTAAGGAGAGATAGTATTGTAATCGTGCGCCAGAAAACTGCGAATATTCGACACAAAAACTGTTATTGTCGAGACTTGGTAGGAAAAAAAATCGATAAATCCAGTTGCTAAATATATAAAAATTTCTCTAGCACGTAGTGTAGCCAGAATACAGGTTTTGTGGATCCTTGATATCGAAAAATCGATTCACGGCAAAAGTCTGTCCGTCCGTCTGTGCACAACGGTAGCACATAAACCGTTCTGCCGATTTTCTCCGAAACTGATATTCCCCAATTGTTCTAGCTGATGGCGCGGCGCCTGGAATTGGAAGCCGATATTTTTTGGGGGAAGGGGGGGGCGTACTTTACATGAAGTTCCTAGGGCATTTTGAAAATAATACTTCCAAATTGTGTGATTAAATTTTGTTATTGAATACGCCAAAAACGTTTAAGAGAGTGGTGCACTCTCATTTTCGTTTCCATCCCCGATCCCGGACCCTGGAATTTGAAGCCGAAATTTGAATTTGGCGGGGTACTTTACATGAAGACTCTGGAACGTTTTCAAATGTTTCAAAAAATTGCTACAATTTTTTTGATTAAATTTTGTTTTTAAATAGTGCAAAGGACGTTTAAGAGAATGTTGTAGGTCTAATTTTCGTTAACATTCCCGATTTTCGAAAATCGTGAAAACAATTTTAAACTTCAAAATTAGAGATAATTTTTTTCTGAAAGTCCTTTCTGCAAAATGGGCTTTTGAAAAAAGGTAATGTACAACTTTTTTAAAACGAGTAGTTTTTGCGTATTTTGCGATGCACATTTACAAAAAAAATTCTCAAAATCCGCTCAAAATTTCTTTAAATTTTCTTCATGTATCTAATAAAGAACGCTTAGAAATATTGTGCCAGTTTGTTTCGGGTATTAATAATTATTTTCGAAAATTGCAATAAGAAAATTCAAAACTACAAAATTGAATATATATAGATTTTTGCTTCAATCTCTTATGCAAAATCAGCTCTTAAAAAAAGTCATACATTTTTTGAAAAAACTGAATGATATGAAAAATAATTAATTTATTATAATTTCCTATTGAAAATGTCTATTAATTATACTTTCGCTTTCTCGCACTTGCTTTGCTTAATTCTACAATTTGTATTCTCAATATATTGATGTAAGAGTATATAAAGTTAACGATCTGCCGACGTTATAATAGCTTTTATTGTTCCTTCATACCGGAGGCAAATAATTCTTAGAGATGTGTTATGTATGCCATCAATCATAAATTTATAATGTTGTCCAGTTCAAGAGATCAACAACTGTAGAGTGCAACCAACACCACATCGAAACTGTATATGTAGGTGACATAATATCTAGGTATTTAATAATTTCTTCATTGATTTAATTAATAAGACGGTAATTGTTTATTAATTTATTAATTCCAGAAGTAATATCCAGGTGAATGATTTGGAATATTTATTAACTTGAGCGTTTCTTTCAGGGCCTAGAGACCATTCTTATATCTAAGATTTATCTTGTTAGATGCGCGCGCGGTGTTGCCGATTTTTATTTTATTTTCAATTATAATATGCAAAATAAAAATGGGCAATTATCACGTATGTTAATTTATTGTCTATTTTATTTATTGTTTGTATCTTTTAATTAGAGACAATCATTGGATAGATTAAATCAGAAACACGTCACTTGACGTTTATATTTGGATTCCACGATTACCACACTTCGACCCACTTGTAGTAATTTCGCCTAATTGGCATCTCTGCTCTGCACTTAAGAGCGCCTGTTTTTCCGTTGCGCCAGAACTAAAGATTTCGAGTTAATGATTAAATTAGAAATTACGAAAGAATTGAAGCCAGCGTCATTAGTTATGTTGTTTACATCTGATTTATTTTTCGTGTATTTATTTTTGTATTGACAAATGTAATGCTGCAGGGCCAAGCAATTATTTGTCAGAAACTACGTTTTTACATGTGAAGGGATTAGCATTAACAAAACATTTAAAAATGAATTGTTTGAAGCGATGAGAAATTAAAAGGTATAAGGTAAGAAATTCGTTATTTCGAATGCATTCATAATGGGATATAGTGGATGGAATTTATTTTTCCATTTCTCCTTACTTGTCTGTATGATGCGCTGGAAATAAAAAAAAATGTTAATGATAGTTTTCGTTCGTTTACTATTTCATTTTTTCATCAAAGATGAAACGTTTTAGAGGGCTTTCTGCTTTACTGGTCTCCGTGTCATCTACAACATTTTACTTTCTTAATGAATTATGAAGAGACTAAATATGGTTTTGTTTGATTGTAAGTCTTCATTTAAAAAAAACATTTAAGAATGAACTTAAAATATCTTGAGGGACAACCGTTACTAAAGCGCGATAAAGTATGTGATGTTTTAGCACCACTAGCACAGTTCTCATTTTAATTTAATATATTTTAGTAACTATTAATGTATATTGTTTCAATGTCTGCTATATGAATTTTAACAATAAGCCTTTTGTCAGATCACAATGATTCAGGAAGTCATGATTTATGTAAAAAAGACACTACGTAAACAAGTGGACGCTATAAAATATATTTTCATATAACTTTTATCACTGAAAACCCATTATGTAAATAACATTGCAATGTGTTGTTTATAATGGAGATCGAATAATTCAGTTGAGTAAAATATTAGGAAACGTAAAGAATTTATGTTACCAGGAAAAAATTTGAATGATATTTAATTTCTTATTCTTATATTACGGAAATCGTTGTTCGATTCGTACAAGTTCAGTTCTGAAATTTACCAAAAACGTCCTAGGCAAATTCGAATTATTGTAAAATATAAGAATTACGAATGGGTATTTTATACACAGCGAAAGCTATTGCCCTTGTAGCTCTCGTTCTATCCATGCTTGCCGCACTTAAGTCTCCTATTGCATTTGCCATTCCCCCGCCGGCTTGCTGGCTGAGGTGGGAGGGGAGGAGGAATACGGATTGAACGAGCGTTCGCTACAATAGGGACGGATCCCTTTGTAACGCGACGTGCCATTAAAAAATTGTCGTCGCGTCCTTCAGTGGATCTTAAATATTGTATGGGGACTTTCACTAATGCCTTTGTGCCGCCGTGCTGTAAGAAGCACTGACTCCGCATTTTTATTTCAGCGCGAGAGAAGGGGAGCGCGAGCGGGGAGTTGGAGAGGGAGGGGCGCGGCGCGGCGGGGCGGGGCGGCCCGTGCAACCCAGAGCTTCTCGCAGAGATGGCTCTATTTTGCCATGTGATACAGGTTAAACCATTGCGCACCTGCTACAGAGCAACCAAACAACACTCAGGGAAGACAGTGTGTAATATTTTCTAAGTGTGTGAGAATTTTGAAGTACTCAAAGATAACTATTATTGTCATTGAAGTATTAATTTAGGGTCATTCTTGAAATAAGGGTTTGTAATAAGGTATTCGTTGCTTCTTGTAGGTATTGACAAACATTCTCACACTTTAAACTGTTTGTCGCTGAAGGTTATTTCTCTTATTTTTTCGGTTTCAGTTATGTCTCTTATTTGTTCGTGTGAATTGGTATGCGACATTGTATAAATGAAGACCGTTGACCATGGCAACCAAGCAAAAACATGTTTTATTGGATTGCACTGTATTACAAATTCTGGCGCCGTATTTGTCTTAAGCGTTCTGTTGTTGCAGTTGGAACTACCATTTCAAGACAATGAAAGAACCTTCAAATCACTGAGAAAATAAGGCAACTACAATTTTAAAGCATGATTGGTCATAGGCACCCAGACAGACCAATTTGTTTCTGCTGAACGTAAGGGATATATGGAAAATTCTCACCTAAGAATTAGCACAGTTAATGTCGCAACACAGCTCCAAGGCACAACAATATACACTTCACTTGTCTGAGACTCCTCCCTGTCAATGCAGTATGAACTGGAGAATAGAAAGTGTACATTTGGCACTTCTCTGTAAAGTTCTTTTATCCCCTAATTGTTAATATTGTTGTAATGTGAAAGACGTGAGAGGTATCTCCACTGCGAAAATACCATATGCGCTTGTGCGTTCGGACTGTAGTTTCATAACGGGTCTAATCTGAACCAACTGTATTTTATTTGAATACGTAATCATTTACATGAGGACTCAGGTTTCACATTGTCAATCCGTTCTTAATTTTGATGCAAAATATGTATTAAAAATGTCATCTTGGTTGATCTTTCTGAGAGAATATTTAATGGAGACCCTGTTTCTACTTAATTTTCTACCAATTTCGCATTTTTCGTTCGTTAATTTATCCACATTGTATGGGCGTGCCTACCGCTCGATGATCGCGTTCATTCGTTTGTTTGTAATTATGTAGGTTAATGAATTTCTAACATTGTAGCCGAGAATTTAATGAGAATTGATCGCCAGGTATGTGCAAAACATTTATGTGCGGAATTTGATGTATGCTGACATTTCATGTGCATCATTTCCCGTGCATATTTTTACAAACATATAAAAAACCACTACATTTCATTTTTTCTTTCCGTGAATGTGAGTAGTAATTTCAATTCCTTCTTGCTACTAATTGTAGGGAATTAAAACGTGTTTCTAATTTTAGACGACGTTTCTTCTCGACGAATTTTAAACGTGTTTCTAATACCGCTTTGTGGTGTCGAAGATAAGGTATATAAACGCAGGTAGTCCAGTAATATAATAGAGAGTAGAGTCTTCATGTTAAGCATAAAGAGAAGAATTTAATAAGCATTCCCCTCGAAAGTATCGGTATTAATAAATAATATTACCATTTACGAAAATGACCTGCAGGCACTAAAATTGTAAAGCTTGAATGAAATGCGAACTACCTCCTGCGATAGCTTAGCGACTGTACAGTTTCCCTCTGCAGGGTCGTTGAGAGAGCCAAGGGTTCTCGTCCCGCCGCTGACGGAATTTCGACGCACCCTACTCTGCTGGGTCGGTTCAGACCAGTCGGGATCTTAGACCTTGTCCGGTTGGGACGGTGATCCCTGGCAGAGGCACCTGGAAAAGAGTAAACGGACAAGCCGAATTGTAGATAGGCGCGGGATCTGACGTGTCAGCGCAGCAACACCGCCACATTCCGTAATATAATATGATTCATTCATAAGTAACTCGTGACCTAACTAGTTCATGGGTCCGGAAGCAATCCTCATTCACCCGATTAAGGAGCTCACATTGCTCACACAATTGAACACCATTTCCCTTCTGTAAAGAAGCAGATGTTTCTAAAGTATTTTGCTTCTCCGATTATTACATTCTCATTTGATTCGTATTGCAATGAGAGAATAATAGTTTCCTGACTGACTGCTCAAACTACAAGGGCTCAGTATAATATTAAAAAAAAAGAATTCTTGATTTTCTTTTCTTTCATCGTAGTCTCTTTGCGTCGGAATTTCGAGAAGGAATCGCTTCTCCTTTGTCTTGAACATTACTGCATTTCTTCGTTGCTCTCCATGGACGAATTTTGGCTTCAGAGTCGATAAATCGCGTGGATTCCATATCGAACATTCTTGGCGCCATAGCAAACGACGCAAGGTATGTTTGCAATTTAGAAACTCTATATGAACTCTTTGTTCTTTGAGAAGGTTTGAAATTCTGGTGCTTTGAGTAAAATTTTTCGAATTTCACTAAGAGTTCTTTTCAAGATCGTCGCCATTAAACCAAAAATCTGTGTTTTATTGCTGGAGACCTTTGCAGTCTGCATAAATTTTATCTTATCAAGTGAAAAAAATATCTACTAAATTTTTTGTTAATTAAGTTAATTGAATAATTGCACTCGGAATATATCTAATGCAAGATAGTGTTTTAATAAGTGTAGGTTCAATCAGATGTTCAATACAAATAAGAAGAAAATAGAACGGAAGAGATAAATTGCTTCTTTTCTTATGTTTTGTTTAAAATTTATTTTTACTTGCCAAGAGTTGATCTAAGCTTTTAACTGTTGAAAGAGTATTAAAGATTTCGTAGAACGTGTCAAATTCTCATTTTCTTCTTAAAGACAATTTATTGGACCAAGTATGCTGAAAAAATTCAAAGTTTACTCTGAGATCTTAACCGAATACGTAGGTATACTATCTCGTAGATTAACCTAGTCCTACATACTTCGAAAACCTATGATTCTTATCATTTCTCTCTGAATTCTCGGAATCATACTATTTCAAGTAATTGGAGACATTGTCGGCACCCTTCAATGAATTGAATGTAGCCACATTAATTTCCTTACTGCCGCAGATTCACTTCTTATCCTTTATTCCGAAAGGAGATCTTTAGATCGAACGAGTGATTGTTCTGGAAATTGAGGGCTTGTTAGAGAACGTCTCGTATTAGATATAATGGTGCAGTCCTCGAACCGGTAATGCCTGAATATACTGTTATAAGGAAATCCTTCAAAGCCGAAACTGATTAAAGGGCATCAGACAGAAAAGCTCACGGGAAGGCGAAATTGAAGTGAAACGAGCGTGGGGACTTGATCCTTCAAAGCAGAAGAGTAGCGAATATAAAGGCAAAAAAGAGAGAGAAAGAGCACCGTAGGAAGGAAGTCTTGTGAAATATGAAGCTAACATGAAAGGAAAATACAAGGGCCAAAGACTTTTTACGAGACATTTAACGTGAGTACCAAGAGGAGCAAAAGAAAAGTTTCCAAATTTGGATTATAAAATGAGATATAAAATTTCAGAGGATGGTTGGGGATCGAAGATATGTTAAAAAAGGAGCCGGAAGATTGAAGAACATTCTAGGTCAAACATATAGGGGGAGAGAAATGTGAAACATCAAAAGAATTTACTCTTATCTTGCACGTAGTTGATGATAGATATGGTGTTCTCTCTGAGTTACTATGCGACAACGTATTTCTTTTAAAACACTCACTACTGCAGAACACTTAGATAGCGAAAGAAAGAAGAGTAGAAAAGTAGAAGAGTAGACAACGCAGGAAAGCTGAACAGTTCACGATCTGCTTCACATGTCAATTAAATAAGCAATCGAATGGTTCTGCTTTTATTATGATCTTTAATGTTTGGATAACTTGATAATCAGATTAAAACATCACTTCCCACACGACGTACTTTTGAAGAAATTGTGAAGTTTTCATCGCTGGTAATATCCTCCTTCGTATCTTCTTTCTCCTCTTTCTCTTCCTTCTTCTCCTCTTTCACTTCCTTTTCATTTTTTTTTCTTCCTCGTCCTCCTTTTGCTTCGTAGTCCCCCTTTCATACTTGTCTTTATTGTATTGTAAGGTGCGTCTTTTCTTAACAATAATAAACAGTGAAGAACGTGACATGGGATAGAGAGTGTTTTCCTCTAGCTTCAATTGTTGAGCGACTTAAGCCATCATTTTGAGAAACGCATTCCGGCACTGCCCAAGCTTTCAGCTGTGGATTCGTGGAAGGCGGGGGCGGGGCGCGCGGGGCCCTGGGCGTGGGGCCCTCGCGGCGCGGGGCGACGTCGAAGGAGGTCGCGTCGCGCCCTCTGCTGCCCCGCCCCGCCCCACTCCGCCCCGCCCCGCCCCGCCCCGCCCTCCCGCTGCGTGACGGCGCCCGGGGTCGGGAGGGCTGGCCTTAGGCGCCACTCCGATCCGCGCACGCCCTCCCAACCTCTTCTACCTCAGACTCCTCCGCGCAGCACGAGGCTCTCGCGCACGCCCCGCTGAACTGTGGTTCAAATCGAATAAAAGCACTGTCAAAAATATTCTAGCTGAAGACGAAAAATTCTAGACGAAATAAGAAAAGTACAGCTTCACGAGACGTGTAAGGTTTCAGTGTCTGGGATGGCGGTTCTTCCACCTTTGTTGAACTGTTAAGTAAAGTGAAGTCAAGCATTGCGTGGATGATTATAATTCTAATTCCCAGCTACTTTGGACCATTGTTTCCGTTTATTCTTTTGGCCAATATGAGGCGGATGTGAGAGCAATAACGTAAACAACAAGCATTGTATTCCTCATTATGTTAATATGTGAGGATAAATATAAGTAGACTTAATTTAAGTTTCGTAGGGGGGGGGGCGAGAACTACCTTCAGCCCATCCTAATATGATAATTTATAATGCGTCTTACGACCCACACGTGTACATTTTTTTATTTAAGTAAAGAAACTTAACGCAATTTTGCTCTATATTGCACATTAATTACTGGACATTAAACAAATGTATATTCGAACAAAGTAAATTATGCAGATCAATGGTTGATGACCAGACAGTTCAGTCCATTTTACTAAATTTTTCAGGAGAGCCATGTAAAGTTTTTGTTTGTAGTGGGTAACTATGGAATGGGTTAGTATGGAATGAGTTTGTTGCATGCTAATGGGGTGGAATATTTACAAGTTTGTTTGTTTGAACCCATGTAGACTAGCAGAAAGAATAGAATGAAACAGAAATCTCGTTTTGTTACAAAATTGCACTTAGAATAGCTTGGTTCCCAGCCATCGAATTGTAAAAAATAATAATAATAATTTTGGCCGCTTTAGCGTGTCTCGAGCCATCGTGCGGCGGTGGCTGTACGCGGACTTTCTCTCGCTGGGCGTGCCGCGGCCGCGCCGCACAACCGCCGCCGCGGCGCCTCGCGGGTCGTGGGAACGGCGGCGGCGGCGGCGTCGGCGGCGGCGGCGGCGGCGGCGGCGGCGGCGGCGGCGGCGGCGCTGGTGCCGCCCGAGTCCGCGAGGTTTCTCCGGCCGCGGCCCCCGGGAAGCGGTCGACCGCCGCCGCCCACAGGAAGAGAGGTGTTGCCGCCTGGGACGAGGCGCTTGTGGGCCTCCCCTCTCGCGATTTAATTTAGTCGAATTACGGGCTTCCTCTCACGCTTCAGTTTTGTGTTGCTCTTTCCCAACTTGATTTGCGTGTGTTCGTTTTTTGTTTCGTCTCGTTTTGATATTCCCGTTACTCAATTTTCATCGGTCTTTTAAAAATCCGTTGTAATAGTTTACATTTGTCCACAGCTGATTCTCAGAGAATTCATCTGTATTTGTGATTGATCTGTTAGTTATCGTCAATTTTGTTTTCTAATATTTTTTAAGATTTAGGCATATGCAAGCTCAGAGTTATTTCGACAGTATCTACGTTGAATTCCCAATGAAGCTACTTCTGCCTAGTGGGGCACACGACGAGTGAGGAAAAGAAAGACAATAAAATGTTAAAATAAAATTAAAATGCGATAGCAGTGTGATTCAGGCTGCAGTGAAAAGATAGTATTTAATAGTAGCTGAATATCTCAACGAACGATCATCTGGGTTAGCCCAGGGACTACCTAAAAAAATACTGGTACAAGATTCCGTCGAAAATTAACTACGTATAAAAAGGGCTTAAGTGAGTATACATGTGCCTTTCGCTCAATATGTAGCTATGGTTATTGTGCCCTTTTCCCCTTCTTTACCAATTTATGCCCATATTATCTTCTTAAAATCATTTTCTGAACATCAAATGGAATTTGGTTTCTCGTGACATTAATTTCATACATTTATGTAATTCACTTTTCCTCCCTTACGAGTATCTGAACCTGCTTATTTTTGTTAGTTTTACAGTTCATTCTTCGCTCTTTCTTATTGCATTGAAATTTTCTATAAAATTCTGTTACTCCTGATGTGTTTTATGGAGAAGAGCGCTGTGGCGTGTGTAACTTTTTAAATTCGCCCTCTGATCTATACCCCTGCGTGCCGTTTGCAAAGTGCGCATTCCCTCCATGAACACTATCACAGACACCGATGACTGGGCAGTCTCCTCTTAAGCCACGCCGCCTCTGCGACCGCCCACACCGCGACCGCTCGCATCAGTGGCGCGTGTTTCGCCAGTCCTGAATTCTACTGGCCGCCGCCGCCCCTATGGCCGCCCCCGCCCGTGGCTGCACAGCCACCCCTACTCCTTCCCTCACAGCTACCCCCGCCGCCGCCGCCTCAGAACTTTGCCCCTCCGGTCTGCGGCCGCCCTTATGATCAAGTTGCGAGCGGGGCCGGGGTGGGGCGGCGAGGCGGGGAGGTATCTGCGGCCCCGCGAGGGTTGCGGCCGCGGCAGAGGATCCGCCGCAGCCCCCGGAGGGCCAACTTGGCGGGCGGCGGCCGCGCGATAACGCCGGCCTCGCGGCGACGCGGCCGAGCTGCCCTCTTCGTTTGCTCCGGGATAGTGGCAGGGCACTCATTTGTCTAGACGATTTAAACGTAATATTATATATGTGGTGTTAAAACGTGGGGACACGTCATGGTAACACCCAAAATACAACAGTATTGGTATTAAGGGGAACGACGTGACCGTTAGGTAAAAAGCGCGTTACGAGGGCGAGTGAAAAGTTTATCGATGCAAGTATGACCAACTTTGTGTTCTCTCGAGGGATACATTGTAAAGACGGTTTATTATTAAACCAGTAAACAAGACGTTTAAAGACCGCGTTTCTTTCTTCATTGTTGGACCGGGCTAACGTTGCCGCAAGTTGCACATGCCCTAATTTTTTTTTTTTGTCAATTTTGTCAGATGGTTCTGTTTGACCCATCCTTTTTTTCTCGGTCTAGTCAATACAATCTTTCTTGTCAAAAAAAAGTTGTTTTTTTTTAAATCTTCGTTATCAATTTTTTACAGTATTATATAGCGTTTTCTGTACTGAAGATATGTTTGTGAAAAAGTAACTAACACATACCCTTCAAAAATACATTTGTGATAGTTGACACAAATGTATTAATAGCTGTTAAAAAACAAGAGGTTTAAATATTGTACCTTATTCAATATTCCGGACTTGTGATAACACCACGTTTATACCTGTGCTAATTTAACACTGTTCACAATATTGAGCCTCTGAAAGTTCTTTGCAAAGTGATAATGATAAATTAAATATTTTTTACCCAATGAAAATTAATGCATTATTTGATTATGACAACTATACTTCAGAAGAGGATACATATTATTCCATAAAAAATCGTGGTAAGCCATTAGCAGATTCTTCGCGATCTCTTGTTTTCGCGTCCGTGATGCACCGTCTGTGCAGGGAATCCCCGGTCAGGGACTTCCAATGCGAAGCGTCCGGGTCGCTGAATGTGCCAGCCGCAATTCTCTTTCGCGCCTGAACGCAGACAAGGCCAGACGCTGGAGACCTGAAGATATCCGGGTGCTTATGCAACCCGCCGAACGCCGCCGCCGCCTCCGGCTCGGGAGGCCAATCCCTGCCATCTTCTCCGCCACTTTCGTCATCGCGCTTCCGCCTTCGCAGTTCTAACCCTCGCCCGAGACACTGGCGTCGTCCTGAAGATTCTTCTTTTGATGCGCCTGTATTTCGTTATTAGATATATGATCTCTGAATGAGGTTCGATATATTCCATAACCATTGTTGTTAAATGTCAGATTATGGGTAAGCATAAACAAGGTAGACTCCCATAGAATGATGACATCACTGTATATTCTGGGAGGAAAACGGAACTACGGCAACCTTTTGAATAATTTTATAGTCACGATATTTATAGGAAATTCCGGGTAAATTATGTCAATTCCAAACATCGTTTCATTAGTGTTTAAAATGTGTGATTAGTGAAAAGAAAAACTTTCTGTATTTGGAAGACTTTTATTTATTTTTAACTTGGTATTTCTCAATTGTTATGGTTATGTTTGTAAACAAACTTTTCTGGTGTAAACAAATCCTCAAATTTTTAAACATATATATTTCCAGTTTTATGCCATTTAGATAGAAGCACTTACTCAACTACATGAAAAAATCATATTTAACCATCAGGTGCCGAAGATCTCTTCAAAATCCCGTCGTGGTTGCTTTCATATTCTCTCTACTATCTGCCAAAAACGCGCCTAATGGTCCAACTAATTCTTTGTTTAATCCACGCTCGTGGTTTCTGAGGTTCCTGGAAGCCCTAAAGAATCACTCTCGCCTGCATAGTGTTGCGCAGGCGCAGTGCTGTCGCTGTGCGCATTGCCTCGGCAGCTCCCGTGCGGCCGGGCAGACGCCCCAGCTGATCGGGCGCCGCCTCGCTGCCTGCTCATCCGCCTTCGCCCGGGCGACGCGCGGGCGGCGCGCGGGCGGCCGCATTCGATCCGGAAAGACCGGTCCGTTCCGGTTCGTGCGCGGCGGGCGGCGCCGATGCAGAAAGGTCGCGGGCCGCGTCTTGCCTCGCCCCCACCCCCACCTTCGCCCTTGCCCCCGGCCACTCCCATGCTCTCGCCCATGTCCCTGCCAATGCTCTCGCCCCCACCCCACCCTCGCCCGTGCCCCCCGGCCCCGCCCATGTCTCGGCCCACCACCCCCACCCACTCCGCCCTTGCCATCGTCCCCAACCCCACCCCCACCCTGTCCCATGCCCCCGGCCCCGCTTATGCTCTCGCCCATGTCCCTGCCGATGCCCTCGCCCCCACCCTACCCTCGCCCATGCCCCCGACCCCGCCCATGCTCTCGCCCATACCTCGCCCCCACCCACTTCGCCCTCGCCCCCACTCCAACCCTCGCCCTCGGCTGCAACCTCACAGTCACCCTCGCCCATGCCCGGGAGTACCCTGACGAAATCGTTTCTGTTCCTACCTTCGCACTTGCTCGTGACCTCTCGGGCATGCCCCGTGGCGCATATGCCTTTCACTGCGGATCAACTGGGACTGAATGAAGTGTAGGATACAGTGATTCCTTTTGGATTTTTTTTTTCTCCGGTGGATTACGGGAAAGGACCGACATTTAATGCATGTGTGTTAACTCTTAAAGTCTTCTCATAATTATCTGCTATTTATGTTTTTTAAATTTTCTTAGTTACTATATTGTATATTTAAAAATTACAATTGAATCAATTTTGGATTACGATTGGCCGATATTAACGTTTCATAATAAAACATAAATTTTCTGTTGAATATGCCTGGAGATTAACTGCACGTTCTCACAATAAAATAATTCCATTTGGTTACCGTATTAATGACAAATACATTAGTTTAGTCAGCCATTCGTGCGTAGTTTTATTGTTACGTGTAGATATTGTTTTACTTTAGCTAATTGTATTTGTTAGCTGTTTCTATTTGCGGGTTTTAAGCAGTAATGAAAGTTGGGACTCCCTAGTGCTTTCCCCGAAGCACCTCGCACGGCCGGGTCGGGCTATAGTGCCTTGAATGGAGATTCTGCGCGGGCGGCGGTCCGTTGGTTCGCCGAGCAGGAGGCGAACAGGTTTGAAAGGATGTGGGCGTGCGGCAAGTTGGAGCTTCAGCGATTCTAAGTAGCATTCTCGAGTCATCTCTTTAGGAAAACAATTATGGACCCGTTGGAAGGAGTTACCATTTTGAGGCCTTTGCTTTAGTGGCTGGATAATACCTGCCAATTGTTGTCACATTTATATTGCAAAGTGAGCAAGATGGTTGTGTTAACACTTTATGAACAGCGATGTGAACATGCGATCTGATTGTGATCATTAATACAGAGGAAAATATGCTTGTATGTTGGTAGATAGTTGTGTAGTGTCATTATTATTATTGTCATTATTATTATTATTATTATTATTATTATTATTATTATTAATATTATTATTTATTATTGTTTTTGTTGTTATATTATAATATTCACATTAAGATATTTAAAGAGGTAAAAAGAGGAATGTTCTGGTAATGTTTTAGAATTGTGTTAATCATGTATTAAAATACTATTAATATGTATTGCGTTTGTTAGATTTTTGTGATGCTGTCAGACTGCAAAGCATCTTTGTAGGGCCTCGAAATATTTGTTTATGATTGCACACTCAGAAAAGCTACATCGTTGTAATGTAAGAGGATATGACATACGTCGCATTATGTAACTTAAGATGCTTCTATATTTATTTACCGTTGTAGCTTCAAATCATTATTTTAATTTTATGATAACGGTGGAAATGCTGACGCCACGACGTTGCAGGTTGCAGAGTTCACTCGTAGTTAGAAGAAAAGCACTCATTATTATTCTATTAATCCTGGTGTATCCTTGAAAGTTTACCAGTTTTATCTGATATACCCTGAAAATCGTTTTTATGTGAGGTTGGTTTTCTTCAGTTCCTAATCGTGAACGCCGCGATGTTGTCATCGACTGACTATGATTCTTGCCACGACCGGCCAACGTGAATAGGGTGTTGTATCCAAGCAATTTGCTGCTTACCCTCCCAAGAGATTATCCTCTCGTTTCCTGGCAAACGCGTTGTCATGGTCACATGTCTTGTGTAGGGTCTTCACTTGAAATGCGGAGCGGGCGGATAACGATTATTAAGGTTTTGTATTTATTTACTGCACGTACGGCATGATTAGCATTAAAAAAATCATACATCTTGTATTCCAAAGAATTGGATAAGGGCGAACATAACGATGAGACGCAAAGCTACCCCCATAAAAACGGTGCAGAGCAGTAATTTAATTTTTGCATTATTTTGAAAAGCATTTTGTGCAATGTTCTCGAAAAATTGAGTTGATTAATAAAAGAGCGAATCAGTTCACCTTTGTGGTAGTTTGAAGGGGTATTTTCGGGTACCGGGAGATTTGCCACTGTTGAAGCTTTATCTACATGCAGCATGTAGACTGTTGTGCATGTTGGAGCATATCTTGATGTATTCATTTGACATTCAATCGTTTAGAACTTGCATCAGTTTCGCTATTTGAGCCTCAAGGGTATGATTTGTTTAGAACATAGTTTGCGTTGCACAAACTGATAGCTATTTCACTTAGCAATAAATCTTAGGCACAATAAACACTGATACTCCATCAAACACTGGAGAGCCGTATCCTGGGAAGCTTGTTAGGCCTAGTAAACTTGTTACTAGATTTCGAGACGTGCTGTAACACAGCGATACGCTAGATCGCCTTGGCACTGTATTAAAAAACACGTCGCCTGCAGCCACACTGCCAGCATTCTGAAGAATATTGAATACAATATTAGAATTAAAATTTAGATAATAAAATGATTGTAATTTATTGTAGGAATACTCAAGAGGGTAACTCTTGCAAGCCTTGGTAAACCCATCAAAATGAAGAAAAATTGGATCTGCGTAATCAACATTTTAGACGAGAACTGTTAGATATTCGTAGAATATACGCAGCAAAGCGGAATGATTAAACGTTTATACGGTCTGTGTAGTCGTTCTGATAACCTTCCTACGATGATACAATCAATAATTGTTAAGTGTGTAGAGCATGCGCTCCATGTTCTTTTTCTTAACGTGAAGCGGAAACCATTTTGTTCAAAACATTTTCACCTTCACTGGAAACAACGCAGAAAGAATCTTGGATGTGTCTTGATGCCGGTAATTTAAGTGCAACGAGGAGTAAAAATTGCAACCTATGACGTTAATCGTGCTTCATCATACGATGATTGGATGCGGTTTCTTGCACTGCTCTTAAGTAAGCGAAAAAGCACCATCACGAATCAAGAACATTGCGATCACGATCGCGAAGAGCTACTTTTCTCACGGAAGAAGGACTAAGATCCGGCACGCTTAAAAAAAAAAAAAAATTCAAATGAACCAACAAACCAGAATGCATTACACTTCCCACACATACCCACGGTGTTGATATATCGAAATAGGAGTGTGCGGTTAAGTAATCCGAGCGAGTTGGATTAACGAAACGAGACGGGAGAGGTCAAAAGATGACCAAGCCAAAGCAGCTGCTGAACCGGCTGTGGATCACGTTGCAAAATCGCTACCCACTTGACATTTGCTTGCGATGTTCTTGCTGTCTGATCTTTGAAACCCCCTCGGCCGAGGAGCTGTGATTAAGCGTTGGAAAATTACCACCGAGGGAGCGGGGGTGGGCGACTGGGCCGGCCAGCGTGCGCTGGCGCGCGCCGCCACGTGTGCAGCACGTGCCGAGCAGGTGCCCCTCGCCACGTGTCGCGCGGCGCGCCCACCACCCCGCCGCGCAGGCCCGAGCGCCGAATGGTCGACCCGCGCTTGCGCGAAGCGCTCCCTGGCCCAGGCAACGTGTTTTTGTTTTGACCGCCGGGGGCGTTTTTCTTCTGAATGGAGGCATTGAATGGGTGGTGGGCTGGATTTGGCGATAGGCAACTCGTCTGTAGGGCCTATTCGAATAATTCGCCTTTCGCTAGTGTGCATATCACTTAGTGTGTTCGAAATATATGAAATTTGTTCTGTATTCACATACAATTGTGTGCTATTATCGCCGGCATAGAGAACCCTTTAACAATCCATTTTACCTTCAAAAATGGTATCGTTAGATTTTTGACTGGACACTATTAATATCGCGAGCACGATAGATTTATTTACGGCAGTTCTTGTGAGCCATTTTAGTGGTCAAGTCAGTCAGTTGAATAGTCAGCGCCTAACGAAGGCAAGAGAAATCTACAATCTACTAGTTTGTACTGTTGCTAATTAGAAATTAACTTATTATGAAGAATAAAATCTCATTAATCTCAAATTTAAGACTTTTCCGACAGTATAATCACCACAGTATAGACAGTATAATCTATTCTACACTTGAGTTGGTTTTTTATAACACCATAGTAATTTTATAAAAATATGTGAAATGTGATGGCACGTTTATCGAGTACTCGGTGGCCAAAGTACTCCAATGGCAAATACGACTTACGAGGATCGTGACATTGTTGCTTCTGCGAGAGATTACCTTCAGACTCATATTTGAAAACTTTGTTGTGACTTTAAACTCGAAAAGATTGTTCTCGAAGGTCATTAAACAGTAATCTTTCTCTATTAACTGTGTTTAAAATTGCATTTATTGCCTTAATACCAATCAGGTGAAACAATGTGTTGTTGAGATTACACAAATTCATGAATTATTATATTAAACTCGCATACTAGTATTAGATAGATTCGTTAAAGTTCGCTTTGAGATAATGCTCGGTGGCAAACATCATTACAATTAAAATGATTAATTAATTCTAATTAATATTTAATTATCTCTAAATTAACATTGTGTCCTTATTTTCCTTCGACTTATACCTTATCTAACACATTACTCCTCTTCTTCACTATACGGCGTAGTTATTAATAAGTATAAAAGAAATGACATTAAAAAGTAACAAAGATAATAATAATAATAATAATAATAATAATAATAATAATAATAATAATAATAATAATAATTTTCCGTTAATCGGCCGACTAGGACCACGCATGCAAGCATCCTGCATTTACCGTGGCTCAGTTTTTATTTATTATCGCGGTGGCAGGTGCTTGCAACAACTTTTTGGGGGAACCAGCATTTTAGCTGGATCCGATTTTTATCCCCCACGGTTGTTAGCCCTGGGGGTATGGAAGATGAAATGATGATACGATGATAATGGGGGTGAAAGGACAACACATACAGACATACACAAATACATCCATGCCCGAGGCGGGACTCGAACCCGCGATCTTCTGGTCCGAAACCACTCCGGCACTACTGCCTTAGCGATCTCGGCCATCTGATCGGCAATAATAATAATAATAATAATAATAATAATAATAATAATAATAATAATAATAATAATAATATCGACAAATGCAGGTGTAGTAACAGCGGAGAGCATATTGAGCACATACTGGTTATGCGCAGTACTTCGTCAGAAACTACCTATTTAGACGGACATAACCAAGTGGCAAAACTCATTCACCGAGCACTAAGAATGAAACTTGGAATGTTGTTTAATAATGCTCCAGCATACTGCACGTATGATACAGTGCTCGGACGAAGACACACGTCATATACTGAGATCGGCCTATTATAACGGAGAAAAAAGTTGATCATCCCCCGAAAGATATGAAAAATGTGACGAAGCACAGAAATGCCACCCTCCTTCAAACATGTCATATTGTCAGAAAATTCTTAAATGCGTGACATTCATGTAGGTCTGGATGAATTTCCTTCCTGCGCAGTCCGAGCCTAGTCCTATACGATCAGTTGGACGAGTGAAAGTTTTCCCTGCTAAAGCAAAGCAAATGTGAAAAATCGAATGATGATGATGATGGTGATGGTGATATTCTTATTATTTAGTAATGGCTAAAAATCTAAATCTAAAAATCTAAAGCTAAATCTGTTGCTCGCGATGCAGCCCCTCCTCGTACTAATAATTCTAGTGCATTCTCCTGGCATGCGTATTCATCCGCAGGATTCTTGGTTGTGAGGTTTGATGTTCACGCTTCTCAGAAATCCAAGTTAGTTGCGGCGCGCGCGTGCATAACAAGATGATAAATGAGCAGTCGGGTGAAGTAATTGCAGATTTGTATGCGCGCATGCGTCTCCGGAGATTGTTTTCCCATTAGACGGCGGCGTCCATTGTATAGTCGAAGACGCAATGCGGAGATGGAATAATAGCGTTGCCATGAGGAGGTTGTAGGTGCTATGCGGAATCTGCGCCAGTTTATGGACTACCGTGCGTGTTCTGCGCTGGAGTGTTGCAGCGTGCGGGTGTTCTTGTTCTTGGAAAGATCGGAAGAATCAGAAGGTACTTTGCTAAAAGAGATTTCGCTCCTGTAGAACATGTAATGGAACTGCTGTGGAAATAATTTCTGTTTAATACCTAAAAAATAAAGTTTCAATTGGTTTCGCTTAGTGTTCTGCTATACGATTTGTTTCTCTTTGAATTATATTCCAGTGAAATACATAAACCTAACAGCAGATATATACACAATTTGCTGTTAGCATGTCACATATTTTTAAAGACGAAGTTGCTATTGAATTAAATTCTTCTCGCATTTATGCCGCAAAGGTACCATTTACATTTAGTAAGAAAATATGACTTTATTAAAAATTCCCAGGAATTTATTTTTTTTTTTTTTTTTTATTTTTAATTTCCACAGACCAGCATTACTGCTTTACAGGGATTGATTATATCTAATAACAACTTAAAATACAATTATACAAATAAACAGTAGAATACTTTTCAAACTACATTTAAACGGATTACAATCAGACAAGGAGAGAGAAAAAGAAAGAAAAAAAACAATAATACAGTCAATCATTAATTATAAGAAGAAATAAGGGAAGCCCAACAGGTTCCTCATTATTGTATGATGTTTGATAAGTGCATAGTTGGTTGTTGATTGCAATCTTTATTTTACTTTTGTCAAGTTTAAGGAGGGTCAGCAAATTGAATTAGGTACTTGTCGTATGGAAATCTGTTTTTGATTCTGGTTGTTGTTGCTGATGAACCAAGGTTGTATTGTTCAGTTGATGGGAAGTTATATAAAGATGTGAAAAAGGAATGTGCGCGTTTGAGCATTATATGATGTATAGTTTCTGTTTTTAATTCTGAGTGTAATTGATTGTTCCTGATAAACCAGGGTGCGTTTACAGCTATGCGTAGGATCTTATTTTGGAATGTTTGTATTTTCTTTATGTTAGTCGCTGATGTGTTGTACCATATTGGGCATGCATACATTATGATGGGGAGAATTATTGCTCTATACAGTACTAATGTACATTCTGTTTTGAGCACGGTTTTTTTATTAATTAGTGGGTACAATTTATGTAGTCTTTTATTTGCTTGTGTGATTTTGTCGTTTATATGGTTAGTCCATGTTAATCTGGTGTCCATTAATAATCCCAGATATTTAATGGGTTTCTTTTTTGGTAACCAATCTAGTGTTGTATCAAGTAGTTTTAGTGGTTTGGGAGTAGTGTTTATTGGGCATAGGGTGAATATTTTTGCTTGGCATTTGCTCGGGTTTAGTTTTATTTTCCATTTGTCTGCCCATTGTGTTACTTTGTTCAGTACATCTTGTAGATTTTTTGTGGCTGATTTTAGACACTTGTTAGAGGTTAGAATTGCACAGTCATCAGCAAATAATGCTGTTGTTGTGTTTTGGGTAGTTGGGAAATCTGCTGTGAATATATTGAATAGGGTTGCAGATAATGGGCTGCCTTGTGGTACTCCAGCTGTGATTTCTTTTAGTGTGGAGTAAGTTGAATTTATTCTTACTGTAAAAACTCTTTCTTTTAGGAAGCTTTTTATTATTTTTAACAGATAGAGGGGTAGCCCGGATTCTTGAAGTTTGAATATTAGACCTTCGTGCCAAACTCTGTCAAATGCTTGGGATACGTCTAGGAAAACAGCCAGTGTATGATTTTTTTGTTCGAAGTTTTTATATATAAGTTCTGTGATTCTTAAAAGTTGATGTGTTGTTGAGTGCTTTTCTTTGAATCCAAATTGGAAAGATGGTATATATTGAATTTCATTAATATATTGCAGCAGTCTTTTTAGGATTAATTTTTCCATTACTTTGGCTACAATAGGTATTAGGCTTATAGGTCTATAGTTTTCTGTAGATGCTGGGTTTTTGTTTGGTTTAGGAATTGGTATTACTATGGAGTGTTTCCATTTTTTGGGGTAGTATCCTGTCCTTAACATTGAGTTAAATATTGCAGTTAGGTAACTAATTGTTTTCTTATTTAGTTTTTGTAGGAGTATGGTTGGTATTTGGTCAATTCCAGCTGATTTTTTCTTAGTTAGGTGCTTGATTGTTTGGTATGTTTCTTTTGGTGAAATGTATTTTACTGGGTGAGGAACTGTTGTTACTTCATAGTTATTGATGTGGATTAAGTTGTTATTGTTTGAGGTTGTATTTGGTGAAAATGTTTCTTGAAAGTGTTCTGCTAGTAATTCGCATTTTTCTTTTGTTGTTGTAGCTGTTTTATCTGATTTCTTTAGTTCTGGAATAATTGTTGGTTCTTTCAATATTTGTTTTGTCACCTGCCATAAATTGCTGTCTTTAGGATTTATTGTTTTGATGTGATTTTTATATTGTTGAATTCTGTATTCATCTAGGGCTAGTTTAACTTGGTGTGTTAGTTTATTTAATATTTTCTTTAGATCAGGGTTCCTATATTGCTGCCATTGCCTGCGAATTCTGTGTTTTTTTTGAATTAATTTTTCAATGTCAATAGGTATTGTATATTGTGAATACTTTGGTTTGTAATTTGGCTTTGTATTTGCTTCTTTTGCTGCATTTAGTATGATTTTGGTGAAGGTATCTATGGCAATATCAATTTCTTCTTTATTTTTCATGAAACGGTTTGTGGGAAGTGAATTAACAACGTTTGTTTGAAATTTTGTCCAATCTATGTTTTTTGTATCTATGCCAAATGGTAAATCAGTTTTAATATAGTTTATATCAGTAGTGAGAATAACAGGACAGTGATCTGAGTCTAATTCGGGTAGTGCATGAGCATAAAGGGTATGTTTTAAATTTTTAACTATGGTAATGTCAAGGATGTCTGGTTCAGCATTACAGTTTTTGGGGTAGTGAGTAGGATTTGATGGAGCTATTATTTGAAAATTTAATTTTGATGATGCTTTTAGTAATTTTCTTCCATTAGGTGTGTTTACTTTACAGCCCCAATTGGTATGTTTACTGTTTAGGTCTCCTATTAAGATTGTAGGTTCTGTATTGTGTAGTATTAGGTTTAATTCGTTTATATCGATTTGTTTTTTGGGTGGTTTATAAGCTGCTATGATATTTATGTGTTCATTTTTTAAATTTATTTTTACTGCAATTAGCTCTAGGTTGTTTGATTTAGGGATAGAGATTAGTGAGTGGTCTAAATTCTTTTTAGTTAATATTGCTACTCCTCCTGCGGCGTGTTGGCATATTCTGTCTTCTCTGTAACAGTTAAATCCAGGGATTTTGAACAGTTGTCCAGGAGCAAGATGAGTTTCAGTTATGCATGCAATTGTTATTGAATGGTTTTTCAGGAATTGAATAAGTGTATTTCTTTTATTTGTTAGTCCATTTGCGTTCCAGTTAAGTATTGTTATTGATTTTAAGTTGTGTTGTTTATCCATTTCTTAATATATTTGAAATTTGGTTTGAAACAATATTTTGTATTTGTGGGAGTAATGTTGCTGTTATTTGGTTGACTATTGTTGGTAACATCTGCATTATAATTTGTGTAATATTTGACTGTATGGTGTTCTGTGTAACTGCTTGTGCATATGTGGGTGCAGTTGTGTATTGGTTGGTATTAAGAGCTAAATGTGGCTGAGAAGGATTTCGATTTATGTGGGTTTGTTGTGGGAATATTTGTGTGTGAGTTTTGTTATCATATTTGTGTTGTGATTGAGGAGCTTGTGATTGTGTATTGAAGTAATTTGATTGAAGGATTCTCTTTCTTTTTGGGGCATATTTGCATTGGTTAGAGGTAGCCATATGATTTTCTTTGCAGAGAGTACAAATTGGGGGTGGTGGATTTGTGGATTGTAATAATTTGCAATCTTTTGTCCAATGATGCTCAGTGCAGTATCCACAGCTTGGTGGCATTGTGCAGTAATTTTTTGTGTGTCCGTATGTGAAGCATTTTTTACACTGAGGGGGGCCTTGTGGTTTCCTTCTTATTTCAACTTTCACAATGCAGTGAAGTAGTTTATCTAATTTGAATATTTCTTTTCCTTCGGCGGAGTTAGTTAGTTCTAATGCTACTACTTTGAACGGAATTTGTTCTTTATTGGTGAGTCTGGTTACTTTTTTAATCGGGTAGTTTAGATTTTCAAGTTCACTATAAATTTCATCTTCAGTGAAAATTAGAGGTACATTTTTTATAACAACTGATAGGTTTTTTTCTGTTTGTAAACAGTAAGTATAGTAAGGAACGTTTTTCTCTTCGCAATATTTTCTTGTTTTTCGATAATCTGAAATGTTTTTCAAAAGTATTTTTACCGAATTCCCTATAGTTCTAAAGGTAAATCCCTTGCCAATTAGTTCTTTTAGATCCTTTGTTAGTAGGGTTATGTTTTCTGCATTTCTGATACAAATTGGGGGTATTTTTATGTTTTCTGATTGTGGTTCATTATTATTAACAGTTTCTTCATATTCGTCTAATGTTTCTAAGATTGAGTACCTATTTATTGAAAAAGCGTCTTTACTAGAACTGTTATTCAACATTCTACGTTTTGCGTCACTATGATTACTTACTTTATTTAGTCCTCTTTTTTTGTTGGGTTGGTATTGCGCACTAGTTGGTTGGAAGAGTTCGCTGTCGACTTCTGTGGACCTCTCATCTGCAGGTTGGTGTTTCTCCGTTGCTTGAGTATGATCCTCGCGTATTTGAGAGGTAAGTGCAGTTGGGTCGGACCGAGAAAGCTGAAGCTGTTGTTGAAGCATCTGGTTTTGGCATTCCAATTTGCTGAGATGTTCTTGAAGGATGTGGTTTTGATGTAGTAGTTGCTGATATTGTTGATGTAGATCTGCTGCTTGGTCCCGCTGCAAGGGATGAGTGTTGTTTTGGTTTGTGTACATTTCATAATTTCCATCATTATTTAAAAGTTCTATGGAATTGGTAATGTGTCTTCCTAATGAATCCTCTTCCGATATCATTTTGAGAACCTTGTCGTTTTGTTTGTGGCACTTTTCACTATAATATTCACTATTTTATAGATGTGATGATACACTATATAACACAGTTGATGTTTTTGTCTTTGTGGTGGAGCACTATTAATAAATTAAGTGTTTATATCGTGGTTTTGCCGCAATGCGGCAAAGCGAACGTTAACTGCGTCTGTTTACGAGTGTTATCGATCGCACCGGCTCAGATAAGACTTATGACTCAAACACTGTTATCAGCGCGGCAGCTCAGAGCTTTTAGGAATTTATTTAACGCAACTGTTACGTGGGGTCGTAAATATTAAGATAATAAGACTTTTTAAAGAAAAATATAAAATAAAAGATGCTACGTAAACGGATGAAATGTTGAAACAAGGGTTAAAACATAAAGTTCATGTCCGTTTGGTTAATCAATCAGGAAATCACATCGGCTTCCGGTGTTGTCACCTACTTGACATTCTGCGACCTAACGATTTGTGGATATGCCTCACGTCGCACTACGTATGTTTCGCACTACTTGAACTAAGGGTTCCTGTATTCATCCTGATCTGTCCGGATTCTGTTGAGGGTATTCCACGTATTCCGAAGCTGTTCATAAACTGTAGCGATTTCCGCACCCACAAACACAATTTGAAGCGTTTTCCTGTGCTCAGGTTTCAACCTCCGCGTTCGATACATTCAGGAATTATATTTTTCATATCCTCTCTAGCACCAACTCTCTTCTGTTTGACAAAGTTTTTGACTCTTGTCTACCCCCACTCTGGTGGGAAACGAACTAATATTTTGGCGTCTTCATAATAATACTAAGATTTTTCTTAATTGGTCTTTAAGTTACTATTTGCGCACTTTAGAGTTAGACATGAGGACGTATTTTTTGCGTAAAGCAAGCAGCATACTCAGCTATTTGATGTAGGTATGAATTTTATTTTCAGTGAAAAAGTACGGTATTCAATACTAATTTTGTGTTCTTGTTTTCAGGTATGCATCTGAACCCTTTTCACTCATTGAGAACAGTCGTTTCCTGATCTCAGCTTTCCTGCCATATTTGAAGAATCGAAGGGAACCAAAATAAGGTATTTTTACTGTTTAGTCACAGATTGAACGTGAGCAATAAAGAACACTAAGTCAACATTCATAATTTACTGGAATTTTCGAAAAGTGTGTGTTATCATGAATTAAAGCTATCCCCCATAATGTCATCACTTGGTTTGTTGTAATCTACTCGTAATCTAGTGTTGTAGAACGTACTGAATTGTTCCTGTAAAGTAACTACTAACTCGTATGTAGAATTGTCATTATTTTCAAATCGACTACGTGGAGAAAGTGTTGATGAAATAATGTGTGTCCCGTATTATTAACGACTAAACGTTTTTGGAAAATTGATCTTAAATCTTTGTGTCGTGTAAGTGTGTGTGTCGTGTCGTTCTTAGTACAACAATTTCTGACAACTTGTCTCATGATCAGAAACACGTTAACACATTTACGTTTGTATTAATTTGTGAAGCGAGAGCGAGAGTTGTTGTGTACACACGTTCACCGCAAATGTTAAGATAATGTTTTGCGCTCACTTTTAATATTTAAATAATTATTAGTTTACGGACCGAAGGATCCGCAGACTTCCTAATAACAAGGAAGTGTTTAAAGTTCATTTTCTTACATTTTACTACTCATCATTGTTCATATGCTTCTTATGTGTGGCCAACTCTCACATGCATATTACCAGCTAAAAATGTACTCAGTGGATCGAATTGTTATGCCAATCGTAGGAATGTTGTCATGTGAAAAGCGAAGACCTCTAAAAAATATCCATACATTTTCATTTACGGTTCAAAAAAATATATTATTCTCTGAAAACAATACAGTGTATTACATTGAATTAAAAAAAAATGGTGTCCACTTCTTTCAAAGAGGGTTTATTTAACACACATGAGGCATGATATAATCGAATTCGTCCAAAAATGGGGAAGAGGGAGTATTTCATAACGTTTTTCTGATTTTACATCAAAACAATGTTCGTGTAGCTTTATTTAAAATTCACAAAATTATTCATGTGTCGGCCATGCCTTAATTTATAATACATGCTCCGTATAATTATACATTCAAAATACGTTGACTGCAGCGGAGTTCGCTAAAGTTCGAAAACCGCAATACAAAGTGAGTATGGAAAGTATGTCGAATGTGAAAATGTATATAGTGGTAATGAATGGCGTCGATGCTCTCAAATTTTACTTTTCCCACAATACTCGTTTAAGATACGAAAACTTAATGATGTTAACGTAACAAAGAAAGCTAATAACACAACAGACGTCCCTTCAGATAATTACCAAAATTTAATAATGTTTCCTTTATTTTTATGCGAGAACTCTTCGTTGCATGGTATATGCTGTTTCAACTCCAAATTTGTTCCGCCTCTTCAAAAAATGCTTCTTAGACTTAATCTCTAATATTTTGTTTAAATTCTAATTTTTTTAAACTACAACGTAATTTAGTAATGAAAAAATGTGAGTGGAATATATACGTTAAAATACATTTTTGGAGGAAATACATTTTTGGAGGAAATACATTTTTGGAGGAAATACATTTTTGGAGGAAATACATTTTTGGACAAACTTGTAAAGAGATCCACTCCCATCCATGGGAAGTACTCCCTTAACTTACACCTGGCTGTTGGCGCGCCAGGTATCACTAATCAGTAAAACTGGTCAGACAAAAAGGGGGACATATTATAAATAAATGACTAAAGATATTGTCTGGTATCAATTTTAATCAACTTATGATCATTTCGATCGCGTTGCGATCATCATCAGAGCTAAAATGTAATACAAATATTATACAAATATTATTAAATACAAATATTATAACAGGTTGTAGGTAACAGGTTATTGTATGCACGATGCGTAAGCAAACTGGGTCGTACATACCTTGCAGCTTCTGGGCCGAAAACAAAGTTCTGCGAATTTTTTTTTTTTTTTTTTTTGGGCGTGTGTCTGTTTAAGAACACAGCCGGGCGGCAGCTGGGAGGGGGCGGGAAGAGGGGTGGGGTGCGGGTGTAGGGTCGTAAACCGCGGGGTTGCTGGTGGAGGCTGAGAGACGGTCGGGCGAGCGAAGGTCAGGGGAGTGGGGAGGGCTGGGGGTGGGTTAGGGGTGTACACTTTGTGCTAATTTTAGCAGAGGTGACGAGAGTTCAGGTATTTGCTGGTTGAGACATGTCATGTTCTGTTCTTTGAGGACGTTGTGTATGTGTATGGTTTCTAATTTTATTCTGTTCCAGTACCTGTTTTCAATTTCTAGAATTCGGAAATTTATGTGTTTATCAAATGTGTGTTTGTTTAAATTTAGGTGATCCGCAAAGTGTGAGACTGTGGTAGTGTTATTTTTCCATGCTTGTTCTTGTTCTTTGATTCTCTGTGTGAATTTACGGCCTGTTTGTCCTATGTATATGGCATTACAATTGTTACACGTGAGAGCATAGACTCCGCATAAGGATGTAGGTGGGATTGGATCTTTAGTGTTCGATAGTGTTTTATATAATGTGTGAGTATTGTTGAAAGAAGTTTTTAGACCGAATTTATTGAGTGTGGAGGCTATTTTTAGAGAAAGGGGTCCTACATAAGGGATTGTGTGGTACGTGGCTGTAGTGCTTCTGTCAATTGGTGTGAGGGTAGTGTGTTTGCGGATATTGAGTGTATTTGTTTTTTTGGCTATTAATTTGTCAATCATGTTGCAGTCGTATCCATTTATTCTGGCTATATGTTTTATGGTGTTTATTTCCTTTTTTTGTGTGTTCTGGGGACATAGGTATGGAAATTAATCGATGTTCGATGTATGGAAATTAATCGATAAAATTCGCAGAACTTTGTTTTCGGCCCAGAAGCTGCAAGGTATGTACGACCCAGTTTGCTTACGCATCGTGCATACAATAACCTGTTACCTACAACCTGTTATAATATTTGTATTTAATAATATTTGTATAACATTTGTATTACATTTTAGCTCTGATGATGATCGCAACGCGATCGAAATGATCATAAGTTGATTAAAATTGATACCAGACAATATCTTTAGTCATTTATCATATAAAAAGGTATCTACATCACCAACAATCCAATTAAGGGGGACATATTATTCACCACGAAATGCCGTAAACGCAGATGGAAAACACTAGGTGTGTTGGTGTACTTCAAAATATTGTTAAATAAGAGATGAAATAATTGCGTTAAATACGGGCGGGCGAAACTAAGCCTAAATTAACTTCTTGGGGATACTGTTGCACGAGAGACGAGGGAGGGTCATAAGGGCAAAATTGGGCATCTATGGGCACCTTCCAGGAGATGCACAAGCACGGACAGGCAAAACATTCTTTCATTTCGAGTGTGTCCACGTACCCCGCCCTTCTTAGCTAAAACTGGGATGCGCCGTAGCGACTTGGCCTTCCCCGGCGGGGCGAGGCGAGGCGGGCCGAGCCGGCGCCCCGGGCGCTGGGGCCGAGCGTTGCGCAAGGGCGGGGCCAAGGCCGTGGGCGCACCTGTCGCCGCCCGGTGGGGAGTGGGCGGCGGGCAGTGGGCGCGCGGAATGTGGGCCAGGGAGGGGCCGCCGCCGCCGCCGTCACTCAGTCACTGTCACGGGGCTCCTCTGAATCCCAATGCGCCCAGCATCGCGCACGCCCCGGCCCGGCCCGGCCCGGCCCGGCCCGGCCCGCCCCGCCCCGCCCCGCTCCGCCCCGCCCCACCCCACCCCACCCCACGCCACCCCGCGTCGCGTTGCGTCGCGGCGCTAACACGCGTGGCTCGCGCGCCGGCACGCGCTGTGTGGCGCTGTCGCCCCGATATCCGCATCAGCTCGTGATTAAAGCAGAAGGGTGTAGATGTGTAGATCGGCCCTGGGTCTCACGTTCCAGGCGGTGGGGTCACACTGTCGCCTCCCGGGGTATAACATGCACTATACTTACGAGACTAACGACCGTACTTCAAGCGTTCGAGGTCAATTGAAGGTTCATTCGAGGGTTTGACATCGGATATCTCTGAGCAGTGCAGTAAGACTCATTGGGAATATCATCGTTCACTGGCTGCATTAGGCAACTCTGTTGCATCGGCAGTATCGTGTACCGGAAGGTACGAAGGACCTAATCTCGAATAAAATCCTATGGCGGATTTTACACACTGGCTACATAGCAGAGTTCAATTCAGCCGCTGTCGGGAGGAGTGACTGGCCGCTCTGATTATTAGTTTCCCGTGGTTTCTCTAACCAATATTAGACATATGCCTGAGCAGAACCCTAACAAACGGGCCACGTACCACGCGCTGTATTTCCTTCTTTATCATTGACCATTCTCCCTCCCTTATGCAAACCATTACATTTACTTTGCTTCCACACATTTCGGGAGGTTACTGTGTGTCATTGCCAGGGGCGGTTCCCTGCTCGAGGAGACACCTGAAGAGGGGAAACCATGCGAGCCAGCGTGTATGTTCGCGCCATTGTAGGCCAAATATATAAAATTGTTTGAAGGTGCTTGGTGAATGCTCAAGTCTGGCCCCCTTCAGCCATGTTGCGAAGAAACTTTGATGGTGAGAAATAAAGCCAAATGATTACCCTGGTATAAAGGTATTGACAAAGATGATAGTCCTATTTTTTCATAAACCCAATGCACAAAAAGAGGAAAATAATAAATTGCGACACCTTCTTTCCAGGTTTCTTTTATTCTTCTGCTCCATTTTTTGGAAAATCAATACCTTTTTTAAACATTTTATTTCTAGAATAGAATTGGAGCACATTTATTTTTATTCAAGGCATTTTTTAAGAATACGGCGCTGAGCACTGTTGCAATATTTAAATCCCGAGGCGGAAGAGGAAAGACGTGTCGTCACGAGCTTTAAAAGCAGCCTAATATGAGCCGCGTGTGGCTGCAAGTCCGGTCGTAAACTTGTGTGTTAGTCACGTGTGCTCTATTCTTAACCGCTGCGTCGGCCGAGTAAGTTAAGGCCAATGGCTCCGGGTTTTTGTGTTGAAACCGTTCCGTGGGCGACATTCAAGTGTTCATAACCTATTTGGTATTGAATGGAGTTGGGAATGTGTTTGTGTGCGGTCGCTGAGAGACCGCGCCCGTCTGCAACATTCCCGCAGCTGTCTAGTGACTTCTCACGTGACATTTTCGTTGAATGTCTCAGGGTTTATTGTATCAGGTTCTGTGTTTTTTGCCAGTCGAATTACTTTTCATAAAATTAGTAATTTTAATATATTTATTTTAAATGTATTATTAAATTTAAATTTAAGTTATAAATATTTGTTCATAGAACTTAATATTATTTGTAATTATATTAATTTGTACAAAATCGTGAATAACTCCAGAAATGAAAAAAAAATTGTCCTTTTTGAAAAGGGAGATATATTAGTGGGAAAATGTAATCTTCAGAAACCGCAGGTAATTTATCAGGATTATTCGGTTTAGTTTCACATACGGAGCAAAGGTTCATTTACGTCAAGGAACTTGCCTAATCTAAATAGTTTTTGTTACCAAAGAGCCTTTAATATTCAGTATATAATTGTGACGATTAGTTTATGAAGCACACGCACGCTGAAATTGAATTTCACATTTATGAAAAGTTTTTTAGTATTAGGTAAAAGTGATCAGTAACAAGAACTTTTGGTTGCATTACTCCTTTTACTTGATTGGATTACTTCTTGTGGTTGTTTGGTTGCATTAGAATATAGAGAATAATAAATGCACGTAATCCATATGCATTACTTAAATTAAATATATAAATGATGGATATCATCCAGGGCTGTTAATGTATTACAGAGTTCTATTGATTTACATTCCTTTCAATTATTGAGATTATTGTCAACAGAATCGATCATCTACTCCACCTAGTCGCATGAATCTCATCACAATTCCCACAGTATTTGCTTATTTAATTCGTAATTACCTGGCAATGTTATTGGTACTATTCTACCTTAATCTCCGGATGACCTATCGATCAATTTGGTTAGACCTCTTTCGATCCACCATTTGGGGGGGGGGGGGGCGAAATGCCATTGGCCTGTGTCATTGCAGAGGGCGCGCCTTTGATTTCTGGTGAGGAAGTGGCCATTTTCTTCGGATCTTTAGTGAATATTATAAAAGAATTCTCTAAATGAGAGTGCAACGCGTGTTGGAGAGGGGAGAGGTTAAGATTCTTGTATACGTGATCATTAGTTCTTTCGATTGGTATCGACAAGACGAATAAACTTGCACTAAATTTTTATTGCCTTCACGAATATTCTGGAAGAAATTTAGAAAAAAAACAACGACTTATGGGATTTCAAGTGATCTGTAATGTTGAAATATCTGGCACTCGACATGACATGATTAGTTACGATTTGATTTTTTAGACTAATAGTAAATAAACTGCATTATGTATTGAAACAAACATTTGAATCAAAGTATTTGTATGAATATTTTTACAAGAAACGTTCAATGCCCGATGATGGAAGTCTCGGGCAACTATATTATGTTTATAATTTGTCTCTATTATGAACTTAAGTAACAGAGCTTCGTACAAAACTGCCGAAAGCAATGGCCGGCGGCGCCCCACTAAGCAGAAGCTGAGTGTTCGCAGCGGCCGCGGGGCGGGGGGCGGCGGGCACTGCGCGATGCGAGGCCGAGTATGTGGGGCGCGTGCGCGGCGGGCGGCGGTGGGCGGGGTGCAGATGGCGTCGGGGAAAGTGCGTGAGGGGGCGGGGGCGGAAGCGAGACCTGGCGGCGCTGCGGCCGACTCCCGCTCCCGCCGCCGCCGCCGCCGCCGCCGCCGCCGCCGCGGAGCTTCCGCCGGAACGCACGCCCTCCTTGCAGCAGTAGAGCAGCGGTGGAGGTGGATGGGTAATCCAGTCGACAGAAGCCCATGAAGTCACAATGGAGGAGGAAGCAATGCGTCTTCTGCAGAGTCGCTGACCAGGCGGTGCTGGGGTTCGTGACCCAAGGATAGCGTGTTTTCAGCATTAACTGCGTGCTTGGGTTAACCACTGTTCTGATAAAGTTTTCTCTAGTTTCCCCGCTAAATACCAGACGAAAGGTGGAGTAGTAACTTAAAGAACGGGCCATATTTCCTTCCTCTTCCTCGTTCTATCCTTACTACTTACGTACACTTCACTACGACGCATGTCGGAAGACCAATCGAGAGTTAACGCGTAGTTTGTTCCTGCTGAGGTTGTGTCTCGTTGGGGAAACACCTAGATGGGGGAAAAACCCCGCAAGCTGGCTTTGAGACAGGATTGTCGGAGCAAAGTTGGGAGAAAGATCAAACATTTCAGTCGGATCGATCATTCCAGCAGGGGAGAAACGCCCCCACGTCATGCTATATAACATTCACAATACTTACGGAACTTACGACGGTAGTAGTTGACGCGGCCAGAAACGCTAAAAAATGTGATGTCAGACTACAATGCAGATTCATGCTCATTCACGCAGAATTAATATTTTGTCGAAGACAGACAAATCGTCGTTTGATATTCGAAATTTTATTGTATTCGTGACTGTTATGTGTACGACATATTTGTTTTTTATGCTGTTCGCGTCTGCGTATTATTAAATTCTACCTGCACTACGTATACGAAATATACTTTATACGTCATATAAAAAATAGTGCTACGAAATCTACCACATTGCATTTTATCACCTGCAGTTTAATCCTTGGTTATTGCTAACTACACAGCAGGAGATTATAAAGACATAACTATAAAGCAGAAGACTGTGATTGACCATCAGTTATGTAATACCGATAACAAGAGGAGAACCGGACATTTGTTGTCATTGGTAAATAAAATACAAGATCATAGATTTACATTTAACGATAAGGAGACCCGCATATAGAGGTACCTTGAACAACTATACTCAACTTCATGTGCATCTTCATTGCATAACTACTTAAATTTCATTAAGATGAATGACTTATGAAAAATGTTTGATAAAGGAGGGCGAATCACTCTCATTTCTTCATTTCTTAGTGTTACGAGGAAAGATTCTGCGCATTTATCACTGTTATGTTGCTTCAACCACATGCACCTGGTGATGGATATAAAGGACTGTAGGCATAACTGCCATGAAAGGACTTGCAATTTTTTTTTTTTCATCACTCGCTAGAGGTGCAAGTTGTGGAGGACGTCCCGAACCAAGGACAAGTGTCAACGGATCCGCTTCAGATGCTTTTTCTAGTGAGTCATTTTCCTTTATGTAAACGGGGAAAATTAGTTTGTTTACCCATTCATTAGTTTGCAAAGTATATGAAGATTTATAAAGATATTCAAAGAATTTCTATCGACGATGTTGTTTTATTCCGCAGAAACACAAATGATTGCTTTGAAAAATACACTGTCATTAGAATGGATAACGCCGTTCTTTCGTTACAGAATGTCACGTGTTATAAAATTATCGTAATCAATCCAAGGAATCGGAATTATGTGAACATTGGAATATTGGCTTTTGAAACTTTTTCTCATACATAAACATTATTTATCCGCCCAAACGATAGTACTTGGGCTTTGCGGATATTGGGAGACGGAGTATCGCAGGGCATATAAAGAGATCGTCGTCACATAAGTCCCATGATAGACCTTATTTCCACCCAAATTCCGCACCTAGCCCTGCGCGCACTTTTCCCCTACCTTTCCCACCTCCCTTCCTTTCTACTTCCATCCCAGTTTTCCCTCTGCGTTTCACATCTCCCCCACATTCACCATTTAATCGCATCCTTTCACGGTTCCGTACCATACGATGCGCTTCTGTCATCAGCCCCGACCCGCTGCCTCCCCCAGTCCCGATCATTCCCCGCTGACACTCCCAACGACGATCGCTGACCGTTCCCTTTCCGGCCTCCCTCGCTCTTCCCCTGCTTTTTCGCCTTCCCCCTGGACCCATCACCGCTTTCTCTCGTCGTTGCCGCCGCCGCCGACACTGCCCGCGGCCATTCTGTCGCCCCTTCCCCTTCAACTCCTCCTCCTCCTCCTCCTCGTCCTTCCACGTTTCCGGCCTCGCGTAGCGACGCGCCGCGTCTCTCGCTTGCCGGCGGCTATTGTAATGGCCCTAATATCCCATTTTTCCAATCAGCAAATAATTGCGTTTCGGAGCCGTGACCAACTAAAAAAGACACGGTGATTCCAATTTTCATGAGCTCTTTGAAAGCCATCGCGGCAATCGGGCGCACATTTGCATTTTTCAATGCAGCTTCGAGTGACAAAAACGTAACTGAGCGCTCTGCTGGGGCGCCGCGACGGGTCGCCGCTGTACACAGGAGAGGACTCTGCGAGTGTGGAGGGAAGGGACAACGAGGACGTTGTGAAATATAGCAAAAAACTACATGATTGCTCATGATGTAATTTTAATACCACAGTGCTATAATCACCTGAATTCCTTTTAGGAAAAGGTGTATTCATGGGGTCTCATTGTTTATTATATTTATTCTGTACCTTTTACTGATGGAATAATTTAACATTTTTGTTTTTTAGTCTAGTGTTTGGATAATAATTTATAATTATAATTGTTATTATTAATTATAATTTCCATCTAATGAGCTTTCGCTCGGTGGCAGTGCTTATACACATGAAGACAGAAGACATATACAACATATAAAGACATACAAAGAGAAATTAAGAAACACACTATAGGGAATTACTAATAACTAGAAAGACCTACAACAAACACAAATGTTGCCATTACACGTAATTCCCTAGACGCTTCCGAAAAAAGCACACTAGATGGTAAATTCGCTAGCACTACAGCAGGTAGATTGTTAATTGTTCCAGTCAGTTTTTGTCCAATTGAAGTCAATGTTTTCACTAACAGGCGCATTCATTTATATGATTTTTTTCGTATCGCAATGTAGCTTAAACGTTTATTGCATTAACACTTAATAATGAATCTCAAAGGACCACAGAAATTTCATTCTAAAAATGTTTTTTAAATAATATGAATATTAATTAGAATTAAGATATATATTTTTTTAAGATATAGATAATAAGAATATATACATAGATATATAAGAATTAACATAAAAATTATATACTTTTTAATTCATTATTCTCTTACTTTCTTAAAACAAAATTTACAGTACTCATTTCTTTACACGTATGTATTAAATTATTGTGCTTCCCAAAACAAACTTAATTAGGAAATCGGGTATCAGCATTGTTCAAAAATATCAGATTTATCAAAGCTTATTATTTTTCTGTTAATGTTTATTTTTATATTCAATTCAATGTTCGCATATATTTTTCTCTTGATACTGCGAAATCGCAAAAAGAACGAAAAATCGTTCGGCGTTCAATTATTAATGGAGACCATGCAGTGACGGGGCCCTTTTTAGAGCCTTGGGTTGCCTTTCGTGGAAGCTGCGGGGCCGCGGGCTACCTGCAGATGCGGGACGGAACCATGGCGGAACGAAATAATTAAAACTCGATTTTAATTACACAGAGAGGCCTGCTCGCGTTGCGCGGCGGCGGGGGTGGGTGGGTGGGTGGGCGGAGAGGGTGGCGGGGGGAGGGGGGGTCGGCGTTGGCGAGGGCGGCGTCGCACCGCCTCGCGCCAAGAGATCGCAGGTGCTGCTGCGGAGGCCGGCTCAACGAAAGCGAAATGGCCGCACTCGCCGGGCGTTCTCCGCGCCCCTCTTCTACGTTACCACTTTGTATAATGTTGCTTTCGTGTATGCTCTCTGTAATTTTCTAGGTTTTCTGGTGATGGACGTCGCTGTCTTCGAAACTTTTAAATTCGTTTTCGTCTCGGTAGTTTTCAAATTTCTTTTCGTTGACTTTTGTTTTTGTCATTTCTTCTCTCTTTTGTTTTCCTCCTAATTTTATAGAGAATATTTACTGCGGTTCTGAAATTGTAATTGTCTTTCCTATTTCCCTACACAGGATTCTCAGATCATTTCTCATCGCAGTCCATAGTCCTCTACGTTTCTTTTTATTTTATTTTTTTACTTTGGTAATTTCTTGTCAAATTTCTATAATTTATGTGTTCCTTTTCTTAGTACTTTTAAATATTTGGGACCTGTTTATTTCCTGTCGTGAGAGTTTTAATACGTGTGCGTGTTTGGGAGACGAGCCTACTTGCTCGCGTGGGTGAATGATAGTACTCTTTTGTTTTTTGTTGCATTTATATTAACAAGAAAATTATTAACGTGTTTCGCTGATTTAGAGAATTTAATTAAAATATTTTAAAATGTAAATTATTAAGAGATTTTATAAGTTCACCCTTAAGGTAATAAAAAACCATTTTGAGAAATATGTGGCGATTAAATTGGTTCACAGAAATGAATCTCAACGTAAAGAAATATTAAGTTTCTGCTAAAAATAATTTTGAAGAAACTAGTTTTATTTTTTTGAGGTGTAGTTGGAAATAGAACATAATTTGGTATATTATTTAAATGGCTTTTTATTACACCCATATAATGTACCTTTCAGAAAAAGTTTCGGATTGGCATTGTTTGGATAATATTTTAATTACAATCTTGTACCGAGATGTCTATGTATTCGTTCAAATTGCATTTTGGTCATAATTGTTAAAATACGTCTTCAAGAGTTTATATTATTGTAACATAAATCCCCAGTAGTAATTACTATATGAGTTTCGAAAATTTCCGTAGTCAAATTCGTATGGATCCAGAAAATGAAGCTTTGCATTCTTCTTCGAAAATGTTCTTGCAAATTTACATTTCCAGAACATTGAGCTTCGTGTAACGCATGTGATTTATTGATCAGTAATTGTAGTCTACTTCATCGCAACTTACACCGTAGATGTAATACTGTAATTTGAAGCCTTGATCATGTATAGTTGTGTATAATCTAGAGAAAACAGTGTTAAATGGTTAGTCTTCGAAAGATGTCAAAATGTTTTTTGCACTCGAGCACTATCTTCTGATAACGGTTTTAACGCATGTGTTAAAATTAAGTGTGAGTAAGTATGAAATGTTTTTGAAAAATAAGCTAGTATATTCCTGGAGTGTGCCGAAGAGGCTCTAATTGACGTCACCATGCGGCCTAATCCTATCGCAGCGTTCATTCGCTTCCAGATTCTAAGGACAGGGAATATGAACAGGGAACAGGAATTCTAATACAGGCAAAGAATTTTCGCTGGGTATGCCCTGGAGTTAAGCGACTAAAAAGGGCTTGAGATGAACAAAAGTCTCGGCGAACTACAATCCTGTGAGTGATTAGATGGAATGTTTTTGGCTGCGTAAGAAATATCAAACTAGTCCCTCAGTTTGTACTTGAATATTAATATTACACCCTCTCTCCGATCCCTTTTATTAAATCGTGCAGGGCCCACGACGCGTCATTTGGGCGCTGGGAGCGGTGGCCACCGTCGTATCCTTCGTCTGGAATCGTGAATCTCGTCGTCGTCGTCGTCGCCGTCGTCTTGTCTGGCGCCCATTCCGCGCCAGCTGCGAGCGCCATTCCGTGCGCGCCTGGGCACCGCGGCCGCAGTCCGCTGTTCGACCCCCGGCAACCGCCCCCTCCTCTTCTCCCCGCCCTCCTTGACCAGGTGGCCGCGCAGGTAGCGGGGGCGGAGGGAGGGAGGGCGGGAGCGGCGAGGAGCGGTGGCCGTGCGGCAACGCCGCCTCCGCCGCCCGCGGCGCCTCCGCCAGAACTCGTTCCCGGGCGCCGCGCGCGCGCTCGCAGAGGTGAACGGCCTCGGCCGCCGCGCCGAGAGGGCCGGCCGGCCCCGCTGGATGGGCCGGGGCCGGGCGCGCTGGCGGCCGCCGAGCACTGTGGGACGCACGCCTCGCGCCGCGGGACACACGCGGCTCCCCGACGGACACCGCCCCCAATGGTTGTTTACGAAAGAACAGCTTTTTTGCAATACGAGATAGTGAATTATCAGACGAGGCGGTTAGGCAGTTTGATAAACATCCCGGTATTGAAATAAGATGTCACGACACGAATATGGTACAACACAATATCAACTTTCTTAAAAGAAAGATGAACTAAGTCTGATTATGCTAGTTATGTTAATTATGGGTCATGAATGCTTTTTATGCAAGTTCTAATAGTTATTACGAAACAGATGACGGTTTCTTACAATTCGATTTTCTATAATCGAAGAGGATACGTGGAAAACAGGAGTACGGTGAAGTACGGTTTTCCAATTCTGTCTTACGAAATGTCGCACAAGTGGTATTTTAAATCCCGTATTTCGTATTTGATTCAAAATACGAAGCAGTTTGCAACTGTAGATGAACAATGTTTTGTGCAGCAACACCAAAATAATTACTTCCGGTCCACTAAATTAAGTGCCGGTCCACAAAATTCCTAATTCAAATTTTAATTCAGTATCGTGAATAAGTAATACATTTAATATAAAATAACAAATAAATTATTTACTTTTTTCTTATAGTATATTCGTATAGTATATACTCGTATAATTCTAAATTTTTGCTACGGTTTATTATGTTATATGTATTATTGCTATCGCTTATGATATGAAGCATTTTCGAAATTTTCAGAAACCCCCAGAGTTAATGCATTAGGTTTATATTTTGTATTTATTTTCAGTGCAAAATTAAGTATATCACATTTCACTATTGGAGACAAAAGCATATTATATCCGATAACAGAATATTATGCAGTAATATTTAAAATGTTATAATATTAATATTAAATATTAAATAGATAATACGTTAACGATTTTGTGATACTAGAAGTTGGGATCACTATTTGATTATAGCAATTATATTGTCACTAAAATAATATTTTGTATTCGTTTATATTCTAAAATTTACCCAGAAATGCAGTTGTTCCAAAGTCTTGCATCAAAACTCAGAGGTAAAAGTTCTTGAAGTTTTCTACAGCCTTCATTGCTCTTAAACTGCAACTAGAGATAGTGAATGCTATCTAGAGAAAGTACTGCAATAGCTCAGCGTACACAACTATAGAGTAGACCTGAAAATAACGAGTTTGTGTCTTGGCACAAAAAAAGTAGAGAAAGTGCAGTGATGTAGCAAAACAGCTTCTACAGGATTTTCGTGTCATACAGGTTTTCATGTGTCCTAGATCTCTGAAAATGTGGGGTTTTGCGTGTCGGGTGCGTCTTTTGTGGTACCTTCTGTCTTTTGGTGTTGCGGTTAAAATTTCCATCGCTATTATAGTTCAGCCTCGACCTAGAACTGTCTAGATTGGCAATGAAGGTATTAACTGCTTTGAATATTAATTTTTTAAAAATTCCTGCGAAATGAATTAGCTCGCTGAAAGCTAGTTATTCAGCAAATTTCATTTACTTAATTTCCGAAAAAAAATTGTATCACTGTTTTCGCCTTGTAAAAATGAAATGCTAAATGTACAAATTCCATATTTTCACCTGATCATATTGATCATTCTTTCACCAGGAAACCGAAGGTGTTTTTTAATACCTTAGTTCAGTAGGCCACAAACCTCTCTTAGAATTTACGAGTTCTTTAACTACGAACGGAGTGTACTGAAATTAGGTCTAGCGGCATTCAGAGCCTTGGGCGAATGGTCTTGTTTGAAACAGTATCAGTAATAAGTATGGCTTTCATTTGTTATTTGTGATTTTAGTTTAACATACATTTACTAAATTATAAAAGTTCTTATTTTAATTTTCACATAAAGAACTGTGATGTAACGGTGTATTTTCTGAGAGATTCCGATTCTTTTCTTTGGTCCCGGGAAACAAGTGACTGCGCCCACTGGGCCGGTGTGCCGCTGTGGCCCCTGCGGCGGCGACGTCTATAGCGAAAACGACTTGTTTATTGTGGCTCTCGTGTTGGGCGATGTCCGCCATCTGGTCAGCTGTCCGGTTGACGTGCTTATTTATTTCTTCGATGCGGCTTCACTTGGGGCTGCATGGAGCGTTTTTGGAAGAGGATTAGGAAAATGACAGAAATTTTAAATTTTGCTATTCAGAGAGTTCAATGTGTGTTATATGTGTGGAATATGATTTGAAGGAATCATTTTTCTTCACCATGTGCGCAATTTAATGGTATCTCCAAAAGACCACCATTTAACGCCGAGCACTGTTTTTGAAAAATCCTTCAGCGGTAATTTGCGTTGCACAAATAGGTAACTGCGCATTATTGACGTCAATCTTCATCTGAACATGCTACCATATATCCGTTTATGCATTGTGCATTACTTGCATGAATACAAGGAAACTTTTGTACCTGCCTCTGACTTCTGACTTACAGTAGTTTGCAGAATAACTAGCTTGTAATACCTAAGGGCTGAATGGCTAGACACGATTAATTATCCAATTTACGTCACCTTTGCTGATATTTTGCTATTCATGCTGAGCGCCTTTCCGAGCTTAACCTGCGTCGACACAACTTGCATTTCCAACTCCTTTATTATAAGCAAAGTTACACTGATCCTCTATAAATTCGAGTGCGTCTCGTAACAATCCTAGCGTCGTTAAAGGGCACCATTTTTGTGACTCATAGTATACCTGCAATTGTGTAAGTGGATAAGGGGGGGGCTTAGAAAAATTACAGCACAGAAGTTTCCGTAATACTCGAATTGATGGAAGAATTCCTTCAGGGAATGAAACGCGAGACGCGACGAATTTCGCATCCCCTGCGGCGTTCGGAGAAGAAAATGAAATGTCGGAGGGCTTCGGCAGGCGTTGCCTTTGCGTGTAACGGCACTCGCGGCACCAGGAACCCAAGGAGGCGACGGACACGCGCAGGGCGGGACCGCGAGAGGAGGGAAGCGATGGCGGTGAAGGCACCGAGACGATGGTTGGAGATTGACTCTGGGGAGGGATGCGGGTTGCCCATGGTGGTGGATGCAGGCGGGCCTGCATGGGATGGGGCTGTTGTTTGGTGATGACTGGCGACGAGAGAGGAGGTGAGAGCGGTTGAAGGTAACGGCGGCCTCAAAAACTGCGAAGGAGATGATGAGACGTGAGGTTGAATGGCGTGCTTCTCTTCCAGAACCTCGTTCCTAGCTTTTTGAAGGAGACATCCTCTGAATCTTCCCATTGTTTCTTATAGTTTGTGCTTCATTTTTGAATGCCCGATATTCTTGGAAAATCCTCTCAAAGTTGCATCACGCATTGAATGAGACTCAAAAACTGGTTTGAAACTAGATTACTTCTGAAATTAGCGATTACTTGTTTGTAACAGTAAATAAAAATATTAAATCTGCTGTTTTTAACAGTAAATTAAAGTTTTGTTAGAGCTTTAGTGTTATACAAATTTTAACTGAAGTTAAAGAATAAATTTAAGAGAACATAGTTTCATATTCCATCTGTGTTCTCTGACCATGTTGAGGGATTAATTTCATTCATACATCATTTTGTTTTACATTTTAGCTATGAGGTTTATTTTCGCATCTCTTCCAGTTGATTAAGCGTTGGTGAAACATTCTCTTTTCATTGTTACTAAAAACGCCACTCTTCTCTGCTAATTGTATTTACAATCAGTCGAGAAGGAAACAAATAGATTTCTCCGAAGTGGTGATTTACGTTGTACATTCAAGAGACATTGTTAATTTGAAATGTGGGCTAGAAGTTGATTAGATTCCACTCACGGTGGAAATAATGAAATTTGATATACAAAAAAAAAGCTTTGATGTTTCTCTTCGGAGAAGTTTTCCTTTCGGGTAAAATAAATTGTATTCTATATAAGAAACCATGAAATTGGATACATGTGCTAAGGTTCGTCGTTTTTGAGTATTTCAAATCACGCCCCCCTATCCAACTAACATTTTATTACATCCATTTGGTCAAAGTTTTCGACTTCAGGATCTGGTGTATCTGTTTTTCTTTATTTGTATAAACCTGGAAGTATATTTGCAAGAAGTGCTGAAAAGGATCTAGTATCAAACCGAGAAACTTCACCAAAATTTTAACCAGTTTTCATGAGAAGATCCGTTTAAGACTTCACAGGGTTTTTTAGAAAATGAAGTGCTAAATCAGTAATCAGGCATGCTGTATGCAAGTGATAATTCTTACAGTGCTTAAATTGTCTCTTTCATCCTGAATTTGTACAAGTTCCACACAACACTGAGATGCGGTGGGGAGAGGTTGGATCGGTACCGTCGCTCGAGCGGTCGCAGTGCATGTGACTTTCTGCGCCGGCGATTTCTTACCGGTTTTGGTGCGACCTTCTGTGGGAGTCGAGATTTCAAAATCCGGGCGTTCGTCGCGGGGAATATTCCGCGTGTTGCAAGATACGGAGAAGGTCAGTCTCTGTAGGAAGAATACAAATGACTCTACGTATACGTGATCGTTTTTTTGTAGTCTGATATGGAAGTGATAAATTTTCAACGGTTAATTTCACCGTTCATGAATCACTCATTTAAAGGAGGTAGACAATTTAAAGGAAATTGCTCTTGTTTTCTCGTGTGAACTTAAATTTACAGTAGAACTCCATAAAATTAAGCATTTGCTTATTTGGCAAGGGTTTTACCAAAGGGAGTGCTTACAAATTCGGGTTCGGCGATTTTATTATCGACAATTGATAAGGGTCAATAGGAGAACCCCGGAGAAATCTGCCGCGATCTCACTCTGTCCATTATCTACCACATATTTTACATGAATGGGATGGGATTTACGTTCCGAAATCCGGACGTATATTGGGCAGGATGTGGCAACTACACGTCTCGCGCGATAACATGGCCACACGGAGCAGTGTTAGGTGGAGGACGTTGACGGGGTAAGGCAGCCAGCTACGCCGCCTGCGGTACCGTTTGCCCGCGCGCTTAACCTGGATGCGGCACCCGGCCGCGTGGAAAGGCGGTCACGACGTCCGTTTCCTCCCTCCTCCTCCTCCTCCTCCTCCTCCTTCCCTCCCTCCCTCGCTCCCTCCCTCCCTCCCTCGCTCCCTCCCTCCCTCGCTCCCTCCCTCCCTCCCTCGCTCCCTCCCTCGCTCCCTCCCTCCCTCGCTCGCTCGCTCCGCTGCACAGTGCTCTTCGCCAGACCGCGGCGTCTCTGCAATGGAAACCACGCGGTGGCCAGATCTCGTTTCATTCGCGTTTTACACCCAGCTGCACGAATACGAAACGGTGGCCGCGGAAATGTGGATGGAAAGTATATTTCATCCAAGGACTATGCTGATAAGTAGTAAAAACTAAATTTTACAGGAGAGCAACACGTTGTGACAGAGTGGGATTATTTGAATGAAATTATATTACATGGGTTTTTAGTTGAAGCAATCAGAAACCTATATCTCTTCATATTGTGTGTTAATCAAAGATCTCAAATTGTTGTTCGTGCGCGAATAACCAGGTTTATGGAGGCAGTTTAATGAAGTTACATAATGTTCGTGAACCCTTCGCTCATTACTCCGCAACCAGAGCGAATTTATTATGTCTGATTATACCCAAATATAGACAATGATTAGGAGAATCCTGTAGTTCTTATTTACTATTCGACGAAAAGTGGACGTAATTTTATTGTAAACGTTGACGCTTATTTACCGAGGGCCAATTATCTGCAGTTCGTTAAACGATACATTTTGATTTTCCAGATGAAAATTTTCGGTTAACCACAAATATTGTACTATTCAAAATAAAACTACAAATAAACACCATTAGTGAAGTGTTCTAGATATCAATATTTTGCAACGTGGTACCTTAAGGTATCAAAATATAATTTGCCTCTTTGAATGATTCTTTAGATATACTGTGCACTGTGCAAACGCTGAGGTTATGTTTCACGTTATAGTATTTGTCACGAAGTATTGTTTTTGTGTTTCGGAGAATTGGTTGATAATGTGAGCATTGCAGCCTACCAATGCCTACCTTGAGAAGAAAAAACCGTGCTTTTGTATGTCGGGAGAGCGAAAAAAGACTCGTATGTCTTGAAGTTCTATATCTTGTAGCTTGACAGGACTGAACGTAATTTGCGTCCATTGTGGTTATGGAAAACGTTTACGTACAACGAGGGAATTGCATATATGTCTATTCACATTGGGACGAAACGCTCATATTTTTCTAGAAACTCTTTCCTCTTGAATTAAAGCTATTTCACTTGTCACTTACGCTAAGATCCTGAGGGTTTTGATTTATGGAAAAATGAATAGAAATATTAATGCTTGTGCTTTGCTATTGCTTGAAATATTTTGGCGTAATGTTTTAGAGAAGAAAAGGGTATTATAATTTTGGGATGAAGTCTTAGATTTCTGGGCAATTTCTGGGCAGTTTTAAATTGATATTTAATAGAAATACCAATAGTGTTAATGTAGCCTTCAGATACTTACGAACTTCTAATATCAGATCTTATTCTTTCTTTGTCCTTTCGAGTTGGATAAAGGGGAAAAAACTGTTCTCCCTTCTTTCCCTCTGTTAAACATTTTTTGTCTGGAGTAAAATTCAGCTGTCTTGCATGATTATACTTTTCTTCATAATGCATGGTCCTTATAATTCTGAATGGAAATGCTTATTGTGGTTATTGTGTTTCTCGTGTTTGCTGGATTGTTAATAGATCGTGGAATCTCTCTTTCCAATTCTTTACTATTTACAAACTCTATTGTAGGCTAGACGTGTACACGTTTGCGTTTCGCGAACTCATACTTGTGACACTAATTTCTATTAGTGGATTATACATCTTGCAGTATTATCTAAAAACAAAATGAAAGTAGAGGAGTTGAAATCGCCGAATCACAAAAATTACGCAATAAAAATATTTTCATCTTAAGTGTACTTCAATTTCTTTATCATGCACGTAGGAAAAATACTTTTTTATTTCCTTTGTTGAATTCTTTTTTTCATCTTTTCGTTTCTTACTTCAAGTAGATTGCACATTTCAGTTGTTCACGTTTGTAGTGAATTTTACTACTGGGACGGTCATTCTTTTGACAAAGTGCATTGTGGGCTGCCTCTGCCATGTCTCTTTATGCGATTTCATCTCCCCCCAAGCGCCAGTTCTGAAGGCGCTCCCGGTTTGTGCAGGAGCGAATGCGTCCTCCCCTCCTTCCTAGCCCCTGCCTTCAGATGTGGCTGGGCTCCCATTTCACTAACGTTATTCCGCGTCTTCGCCTCTCGGCTTATCTCGCATCTCCGCTGGACCGCGCGCGCACGACGGCGCGAAGGCGCATCGTTCGCTCGCCCGAGCTGCCTAAGCCGAGCGCCCGCAGTGGGCAGCACTACTCTCAAAAGCGCGCGTGGATCGAGCCTTTAGACTCTACCCACGATAGCCGTTTTTGGCACGGCGAAGTGTGAGAACCATCGACAGCAAAATCGATATCAATAGCGAGAGAATTCCGGAAAGAAGGGAGCTTTTTTTTAACACGGAGTAGCATACAGCAATGTATTGTAATATCTTCTGCGCATGCGCAGATGCTAAAGTGATGCGAAAATGGAACTGCGTATGCCCAGAAAATCGATGATGCTGTCGATTGTTGTAACGCTTCACCGTGCAAAATCTCCCCAGGAATTGTGCCCAAACGTTTGGATCGATATGAAAGAAGTTCCAAACTGGTGCGATAGAGTGCGCTAAATGCCCACTATGCCATATCTTGATTCGCATTTGGTGGACAAGATTTGCCTAGAAATCACCGATCTGTTTATATAAGTATATTATTACAATATAATAAATGAATATAACTAATACCATATAGAGAGAGACTTATCTACACAGATTAATGCAATCAACGTCAAGTTCCAACAGGGGAATATACAATTCGCAACACACACTGCTTCTGCTGGCGCATGCGCAGACGCTCCGAATGCAGTGAATGTAAGTTACGTCGTGCCAAAACTCCCTTATAAAGACTTCGGACAGAGCGTCGCGAACTGCAATCTATAGCAATATCGACCTTCTGCGTTGCACAATGATGAAAAAGCTCTATAGAGCGGTCGATTCCTGTACGCTACATCGTGTTCGAAGTCGCTAGTACAGTAGTGAACCTCAACGGTCATCGCCATTTAATATCTCGCCCGATTGCTTCGCCAGGTAGCATACACGAGTTGGGAAATATACAATCGTAGGCATTAGTGAAAGTTTTGGGTATTCTAATATTGGTTTTGTTTTGATTGGTGGCTCTCAAAAACATATTTGGAACTCTCCTAAAAACGATAAACAATAGCGAAATAGGCTACTCAAAGGAACGGGTTACTTCCTGTATTCTGTATATAGGCGGGGTTTGCCACGAAATTCTTAGCATAGAACGTCAAATAGGTAAAAATGGGATCACAGTGCTCGAATTCCTAAACATTTTGAAATTTTGAAAACAATTAGCAGACATTACAGCCAATGACAGTAAGAAAATAAAGTTTATTGTAAAAATTAGAATGATTGATTTTGCGTGTGCTATTTTTCTGATTTACTTTCTTAAATTATGTAGGAAGCATTTTGAGTTTAGGTCCTAAACGGCATTTTAAGATTTTTAATATAAACTCAAAATAATTCTTGATAGAAAGATGAGATTTGTGTAAATTTTATCAAACGCGCGTTTTACCTCAAAGTACAAATTAATTTCAATTAACCCGAAAGGTGTTATTTCTCATCTCAAATATGACACTGTAGAAGCCTTAGCTGCTTTCTGACATACGTGAGGAGGAGAAGATGATATTTGACTGCACGATTGCGTGAAATGGATAGAGAGGTGAACTAAGCATTCTGCATTTCGTCCAGTAAATTGATGCAAGTTCATGATTCATGGGCAGTCGGACTTTTCGGGCGATTCGATTACGAGTGAATGGCTACAGCGGGTGAATTGCGATGCGCCTCTGCGCGAGGTGATGAAAAGGGATCCGAGGGGTGATTGTGGGTGAGGAACGGGCGGAGTGCGTATCGGTGCGGAAGAGCGCTTTCTCGCGGGGGCGGAGGCGGGGGCGGGGAAGGCTGGGGCGGGGGCAACTTGGAGGGCCGGCGGGCGCCGCGCCTCGCCGCGGGTGGCCGACAGCTTGACAGAAAGGAATTATGACTTGAATTAACCGCGCTCGCAGCTTATCACTTACGGCGCTTATTTGCATTCGGAGCGGGGTCGGAGTTGGCATGGGGGTGGGGTTCGGTTTAGGGGAAGAGGAGGGGGCGGGACGTAGGCAGTTGGACCGCTGCCTGCCTCTCGGCTGGGCCTCTAGGTCCGTCAGATGCGCACTGCAACGGACGGTAGTTGAGGTCCGGAAGAGAGCTGCACAGTGCCGGAAGGGAATGATCCTTCACCTCTGTGAATCCAGATTTGATGAGATTGTGATATTTGCATATCTAGTCTCGATTTCAAGGGTTGAAATGTTCTTGTAAAATGTGTAGTGTTCCTGTCTGCGTGTTGACGAAATTTATTTTATGATACAGGAACCTTACTTACGTTTATGACGAAATTGTACGCAGAAGCTACGCACAGAATCAAGGTCTTCCTTTTTTCTGCTTCTCACATCTGTTGGTTCCATCGTAAGGCAGTTTCGCCCAAAACCTACAACCTGAAACATAATAAGTCTTCAGTGTTCAAAATGTCACTGTGTGGCATGAATTCTTTGCTTCCAAACTGAGCGTTTGATCTCTCGAAGGAGTTGTTTTATTATATATACCGTAATAATGAAGACTATATTTTCCAGGAATATGGTATCTCATTAAACCTTACCTATTTAACCGTCATCATTTCCTTGAGTTTCTTAACTCACCTTGTAGAAATTTATAAATTTTGTTTAAATTATTACTGTGTAACCTTAAAGTGTAACCGTAACGCTGTTTCATTTTGAGTCATGAAGAAAAACAGCAATTTGTCACTATAAGGAAAATAATTTTCAATATTCTCGCAGGGTTATAGTGGCCAAACTTACGTGCCAATTTTCAACATTTTGCAAGAGATTATTTATATATATATATATATATATATAATATATATAATATATATAATATATATAATATATATAATATATATAATATATATAATATATATAATATATATAATATATATAATATATATAATATATATAATATATATAATATATATAATATATATAATATATATAATATATATATATAATATATATATATAATATATATATATAATATATATATATAATATATATATATAATATATAATTTTACTGCTGTCAATCTTTGATGAATCCGTCTGAACTTCTGAGACTGGCGGAAAGTTTGGTTTCTCTTTAATTAATGGGCTTTTTCCAATTCTATTTACGGACAAACTCAAAGTATACTTTAGTGGCTTCCGACATTTTACGAGCATATTCCTTCTCGTGAATACCAGCGAAATGATGTGTGTTCACCGTAATGAGAAACGTTGATGGAAGAGCGGCTCTTTAGAAGTAGACGACGCGAACCTGTCTGCCCAGAATTCTGTAATTTGTCCAATTAAGGACACGACGTTTACGGTGCGGAAGCTCTAGGAATGCGCACATTAGTAGGAAATGGTTTTACTTAAAACGGTACAAATTGAAAATCTTGAAGAGGTGTGTGTGTGTGTGTGTGTGTGTGTGTGTGTGTGTGTGTGTGTGTGTGTGTGTTGTGTACTGTCAACATTTCCAAGTTGTAGTAACTAATGACGTTTTTTTTCTTTCCTATAAAGATATCGGCCAGTCTTGTTTTGACACCTCCACTGCTTTTAAACTCGGAGAGAGTGGTACGAGAACAGAAGTGGTTTGTAATAAATAATAGCATCTCTGCACACTCACACTCCCAATTCATTCTTTAATGAAGATCGTAAATATACTATTCATTTTATTATTCCGCATTTCATTATATATCCACTAGTTTTACTTCCTTCAATTTTTTGGTTGACATATAGGGTATTAAGTCTTAATATTTCTGTTGACATTATACTTATAATAAAATGTGTTACTAGATGATTACATGTATAATTATTTGTAAAAATATGTTGTAGATATATTAATAAAATAGGTCCACATCCTTCCGTGTGATTACTAATTATTTTGATTTGTTGCTGCTGGCGAAATCGCTCAAAATAATTTTCTACCGTTTTGTTTTTGTTTGTGTGTGTGTGTGTGTGTGTGATGTGTGTACAGAGATAGTGATTTATAAGAGATACGAGTTCTTAAAAGTAACATGTTTACATTGTTGAATGTTGTGTAGTGGGCGTGATTGCAAAAGACGGCATCTCTGAAACGTTTCGCAATCGCTGCCCTAGGGGACTGGCTCTTCGCCTCGTCTCTACATTCAATTGACACGCCTCGCCCTCGGCCATGGAATTCGCAATTCCACTCCTGGATATTTCATTTCGTCCTCCCGCGAGAAGGTTGAGCGAGAGCGGGACATTCCTGCACCGCACCCCCCTCGTCCCGGCCACCACCGCTCTCGACGGCGCTGCGACGCTTCGATGACCGCCCCGTAATTAACAGAGATTGGATGCGCGCCCCCTCCCTCTGCCCCCACCTGGTCCCACCTCGACCCTCCTCCCTCACGCCACCTCCCCAACTCTCCCCGGCAGCTTCGGCTCCCTCTGCTTCCTCCTTCCTCCAACTATATAGTACCCACTCGATTTTGTTTTTTTCTTTCTTTTCTTCGAATCTTTTTTCTTGTCCTTACCTTCCTCTCTCTTTGCATTCAGCATCTCCCCCTTTCCTTTTACTGCAGTCATTCCCATACTCGCTGCTCCCATTTCATTCTGAAATTTTGTATTGAGTTTTACTCTCTATGGCGTCTGCCTGATTTCACGGTACTTTTGGATACTCTCATTTTCCTAGGGCGTCCCAATTATTTTGCTTCGCTACTTCGACATATTAGATCTTGCCTTACTTCCGTGGTAAAACTACGAAGGATTACTCTCCTTTTACTACCCACCTCGCCTACCTTCATTTTTATCGAGTGTCCCTGTCTTCCTTACTCTTCCTGCATTTAGTTTTCTCTGACATTGGCTCTTAAGATGTCCTGCCGGCAAGATTGATCTACATGCCTCATTTCGGAACGCTCTGGAATGGAATGAATTGGAATAAATCGCACGTTCTATTTTTACATACTTTTTTAAATATTGAACACAATGATAAAATAGAAGGCATCAGTTGAGTGTAGATTCTACCTCGGTTATTCGTAGACATTTATCCAGTCTTATCATTCATGGAATAATTTAGACATTTGATTTCTGCAGAAAATATTGCTGTTTTAAGTTTTTAAAATGAGACATTTTCCTTCAGGATCACTCCTCTTCATTAAGTGATTTTGTTTTTCGAAAAAGAAACAAGTACAAAAGACTACTATCATTAAGTAAATACTAATTCATTGAAAAATTCAGCGAAGGCCTTGACCGTAATACTGTCAACAGAGATAAAATATGTAATGACGTAACTTGCGATGACATAGTGCGAGTCGCATTATACAAGCGGGAACAAATACGAGTCCGTACTCCATATTTGTAGTCAAACATGTAAATGCGAGATTGCATATATTCTGGTCTAAGACGAAAATATTTTTTTTCTGACATTTGTTGTTTTTTTTCGCTTCGAGCAGTGAATTTTATGCGCCAATGGGGCATACGTAACTTCACATGTCGGGAACATGCTCATATGTGATGCCGAGTAGTCCATGTTTAATTCCAACTTTCCTGTTCGGTATTTAACACACGAAATGCAACGCCAGAGAGTTGATGAGCGTTTCATGGCGACGGCGTTGAAAATTGTTCTTTTATGCGGTTTTACAACAATGAGTTTATTGTGGGAAGAAAATGAGGTTGAGAGGGAGACAGATCTATTTGTTTCTCTCTGTGTGCAAAACATTGAAAATTACAATTGAAAAGAGTCGTACATTTGTCAAATTAAAAAGAAACAACAGGTTTTCATGAGCTTGCAGATGAATGAACACCAAACCTGAGAATATAAAACACTGCAGGTATGAACTGAATCAACTACCAAACCATCTGAGCCGTGACTGCACAAGGGTATTGTTTAATGACGAGTACATTATTATGTGCACACCACTTTGAAAGTTGCATTAGTGATGTATGCGAAAGTTAACCGTTTTTATCTTGACCCTCGTATTGCGTGCATGTACAAAATTCATTAAATCAAGTTAAAATTCCCCTAAATAAGACGTTAAATTTCCTCATAAATATTTTTTCGAAAGGGAGGAAAAGCTAGCAGACGTGAATTGAATAAAGGGCATGTAATTTAATTGCTTACAAAACTACCTTTTATCTGGCACTTCCCTGTCATTTATATTCTAGATAAGGAGGGACGTTAAATATCGAATATTGTAGCAACAGTTAGAGTACACCGCTCGGTCTAACTGGCACTGGACTTCATCTGCATTCACGTTTTTAAGTTCATATTTTGAGTGTAGTATGCTAGAATGCTAGACGAGTGAAGATATTCGTTTTACTAAACAATTTCAACAAATGATTTGAGGCAATTATTTTTTTTCTAAAATCTTATAAAAATGAGAGATTGTAAGTATCCCGACGAGAGACTTTTCTTAAATATGTAAATATCTTGTACGAAGTTGTCAAACTAAGATGGTTATTTGTTTCGATAACCTCTAAGTGTAGAAAAGAAACAAAGAACGTTTCTTAAAAGAAGCATTTGTTATGCTGTCACAACGTTATATATTATCTTATGATCTCTCGGGACATGGCAAAACAATTATTCAATATCGTATAAAAATTATATCACGTACTGTTATAAAAATAACTATTCCAAAGTGTGCAAAGGGAAGGTGGCAGGAACACTGTGTACTCCTGAAAACGTTCAAATGGACGTGTAGCCTTATGTAATAAGACGTTATTACTTCTTTGAAATGCTCAGTCCCGGATTTCCCCCTTTCTAACTTGACAATGTGTGAAATTGTTGTACGACTTTTGGGGAAGTGGCTGTCCAAGCCATCTGGTAACCGTGTAGTTTAACATAAAATCAATTGTATTTATTAATTGTCATTAAAATTATATCATTCTCATCACACATCACAGCAAAATGTCATTTGTAAATGGTGTTTAATGGAAAACGTGAGCCCAGGGACGTAGTTGCTCGCCTCTTGTTTTAGTCTGACACGTGTGGCTATTTAACTTGTCTCGTCGTCAACGCCCATTGCGGAGCGTAGCAGAGACGGGGGGGGGGGGCGCACGTCCTTTGCGAGACCTTGCGAGCGTCCGCGCGCTTGCGAAACACGCGTTCCCGCCTCCAAACGGGCGCGCGCGCACTGTGCGCTCGCGGGGAAGAATGTTAACGACTCCACTTATCTCCGGCGACGTATTTCCTTGGATCCTCCGTGCTCGCCGCATCTTTGCCTCCGTCACGTACGGCGGATTGCGGCGTGTGCCGTGGTGCTGTGTGGGAGATTGCTGGTACTTGGCAACGTCAAGTGTCGTTCGCGAAAGATTTCCGAACTATGGAATTTACTGTGTAGTTTTTGTTCTCAAATTTTTCATTATAAAAATTGGATTTCCTGATTTAATAAGTAACACGTTTAAACAATAAGGTAAAGGCACCCCTGTGCCATTTCACATACTAGGTTCGATGTGGTCCAAGGAGGAGGTGAAAGTAGGGCTCCACCTATTCTTCGCCGTCGGCACGAGGAGTGTGTGGCGAGCACAACTCTCCAGCCGCCTTCACTCCCAGAAGTGAACATGGTACCCACGTGGAAAGGAGGCTGAGTCGACCTCGGAGCCGCCCGGAATGGAAATCACCCGATAAAAATCTAAACCATATCAGGATGCGAACCTGGCCCTTCAGACTAGCACCACCTGTTTAAACAGTAAATCTTGCAGACAAAAATGTTTTACCTTTCTGTATCTAGTTATGTCACGTTTCCGTCAAAATTAAGGTAATCTAACTAGCATACTCGTCAAATCGATTATTACATTTTGTATTAGTATCATGACCTTAGTGTAACAAATGAAGCTGTATTTCGAACAGATTTGCTTTTTACTCCGTGTTGAGACGGTGGATTGAAACTTTATAGTTTAATTCCTACGAATGAGGCGTAACATTATCTAGTGCCAAACCCAACATATAACCTAATCGTAATGTACTACACACAAAATTCTTTAGAGGTGGGGGCTTTTGTGACGGGCGTGAAATAGGTTCTACGCCACTGCCGTCTCTTGGTCAACGACTTGGATTTGGTGGCCTGGGGTAGGAGCGTTGGGGGGCACTGCAACGATCGTCTGATGCCGAGCACTCGATGCATTTGGGGGCAAACTTGCTCCACACGACTCCGAGGCGATATCACATTCATCAACGGAGGGGAAGATATAGTTGACTGAGCATGAAAGGTGATTGGTATGAAAGGGACACGCTTGTCAATCAAAACTGCATCATATGAGGATTGTAGTTGTTTTTAAAACATAGTTACAGTTCGTATAAGGAGTCATTCCATTATATTAAACGTGTTTTGAATAAATATTTGTTAATTAATACTTGCCCTTCTAATTCTGTTATCACAAACGATTTTTTCGGTAACATTTAAAGGCGTCATACACATTTTAGAAAACGTTTTATTTTTAAGTTTTTGGTTTCACCTTGTATTAAGCTTATTCTGATTGCGGAATTTAAGTATTATCGCATTTTATCCTCTATTCATTATCACTTATCCATTTCAATTACTCTTCTAGAATTCGGTGCCAGAAGTATAAAAAGCATATCCAATAACAATTATTTATCTATCTTGCCTTACATATTGATTCACATTTTGTTTTTGGTTTCAAAGTAATCCTAAATTTTAGATTATGGAACAATCCTACTTTTCAAAATTGTTTTAAAGAAAATACTAACATTGATCTATTTATTTTGCTGTCCTAAGATTTCTAAACTGTGACTTGGTAGTGCAAGAGATTCACTTGAATCTTTCCTCTTTAGTAGAAGTGTAATTTACAGGTGATCAACTTCACACCGTAGATGGCGATCATTATCGGGTACTTCAGTTTCCCCCTTCCCCGCTCGGTTGTGACCGAACTCATTTGCTCCGCTAACTGCCAATTCCCCCTTCATCTACGCCGGTGCGGGGGCGTCGCAATTTTTAAATCCATTTTTCTCCGGAGTGCCTCGGTTTCATCCTCGTAGTTTGTCATCATTGTAATAATCGTAATTGTCTTTATTATTGCCGTAATCATCATTTTCATCGTGGGCGTCGCCCTCGCCCGCTCTCCAGAATCACCTGCAATGACAATCACATCACCCATCTCAAAATACCATGTGCGTCCTCTGCATGCCTGTATGTGTGGTAGTTTTTGGTTTCAAGGCGTAATGGAAATTCGTCCGTGGACTTTCGGTTCGCTTTGGACTACTGGTCTGCAGCAGCACAAATGGTCTGCTGCAGCACAATAAGCTCGCACGCTGCCCAAAAACGATAAATAGAATACTCGCGTATAATACGGAAATAAATTAGTATTTCAAGTTATTCTTCACGCAAAAATATAGTATACAATACAACAGTTTTTTACATATCAAGAATGTAAAATAAGGTGCTGTTTCGTAACCCTTCACATGAATAGTAAATATTTAATGAGAGGCGGTCTATTTCGTGGAGCCTTGCTGTCGCATGACGTCAGCTATATCTTATGCAGTGACGCATTGCATATTAGAATCAGTCAGTACACGGAATATGAGAATAAATGGAATAAAACTATCAACATTATATGTTTCAGTCAGAAACGATGCTTATTTTTTTTTCTTTCTTCGGAGTTCCTGGATAATTGATACGTATCTCATGGCAGGAGGCTACATAGGTTTATTTCAATATGTGCACGCATAAAGAATTACGAATATAGATTATTGCTTAATTCTGCCAGTAACCTTGCAGTGAATTATTTACACAAATTTCGCTTTTGTGATTGTTTACTCAGCATTTTGCTACCACTAGAACGTAACGGACAGAATAAATAATATTGTCAAATTTACATTCATGCATTTGTAATATACAAAGTAAACTGAAAACGAATCGGACAATGAAAATGTTTTTAATATGACATTTCGATATATTTACTCGTAAAACTTGTAAAGGTCGGTAAGATTACTTCTTTTTTGAGAAGGAAGAGTACTTTGAAAAAGAACGAAAGTTAATTACAGTAATGTTTATATATCCATTATCAACGAATTGAGGGATTATAATATTTTCTGATATTTTATTTTAATTTTTTCTCCGTTTTATAGATTTTGTAGTCCAAAATAGACAAATCGTATATCTTCTAAAACCGAACACACTGTGCGCTCATGTGTTGATTATCTCTCTGAAAGTTTTCGATTGTCTCTTTGACAAACATTGCGGAATAATGTCTATGCAAGGTCTCTCAATGCAAAGCCGGTTCCATGTTTCTGTACGACGTGCGATTTTGAAAAATAATCGCGCAAAAATGATGTTCAAGCATTGTCCTCCAAACAGTTGCATTGAATGTTCGCAGCGGCTGCGCTTTCGTGTTGAATTACAGGTCTGTTTTTTTTGTTTTCGCGGCTTTTACAATCGAGTATGTTGAGCATTTACGGTAGACTGGAAGCGTTGTAACATTTGAAATGCGCTTGGAACTGTTTATTCAGGGGAAACATCATTACGTTATTTCAGTCAAAATACTTTTTAATCACAAATAATTAAATGTCGTTTATTTATGCCAATAATAGTATGCAATTTCCTGTGAATTTGGCTCGTGGTAATCACAAAATAATAGCCTATTCGAACAACTATAATTTGAGAACGGAAATACTACTTAGTTATTAAGGTATTTATGAATTCGTTTATTCTGAAAGGAAATGAACAATAAATATGTGAGGTGTTCAAATGCTATAATGTTAGATCTCTTATAACACATGAAGTATTTTATTTCGCTCTTGTTTTGCTTGCCTTCAACAGATACAGAATTGTTACCAAATGGAAAATGTGGCAATTTCGGAGGGTTCAATAAATAATAGTTTTTTTATTACACACTAAAATTTATAAAGGCAAAGGCGTGCTACCCTAACATATTATGTTTTTTAAAGTTCGAAAACCTCGTTTTTTCCACCGTGATGTTCAATTTTAATAAAAGAACTTTGAAGCAAGAAAACATGATCACTCTATATTCAGAGGCAATGGTGCGAATTGATGCTGTGTAGGGTTCTGTTATTACCAGCAGCTGAGCTTATTCTCTTTTATTTTTTTTTGTCCTAATAGCTATAACTTTCGTTGCGGTGGCAGAGGTGTTCGAAGGGATAATCAGTGCCACATCTTGCCATTCTCTCCATCACTCCTCCCAAGCAAAAATAATTTATTCTTGAATGGAAACAGCGCAAAATAAAAACATACTAGACTTGTATGAGTAGACAGTGACCAATTTATTGGTTCCTTTTAAGTTACGAAGAACATCTTAAGACTCATTGCATAGGCCCTGATATATACGTGTCTAGTTACACTAGTGTATACTCGTCAATGCCACGCAACATTAGTGATGTGGAAGTTGAGCCGATACGAGTCGCACGCTGTGAGCAGAAGCCGGTACTTTATTATCACAGGGTCGGAGCGTTGACGCTGCCCACCTCAGTGTCATCGACCCGGCGGGTAGAGCTCGGAGCCCGCGCAAGATAAATACGCGAAGCCGCCAACGCGACGAGTAGATTAATTACCTGGGCACGAAGCGCTGAAGGCGTTACCTCGAGGTCGCCGAAGCAGAGATTTCTCGTTGTAGGTAGGGATGGGTGTTGTCTGATTTCAGGCACCCAATACATTTCACGTATTGGGTGCCTGAAAGAGAGAATCTGGGTTGCAGATCAGAGTACGAAATGTTTGTAAAGAAATCGTATAATGCAAAGTGGTGGTTGATGGACTGGGAATGCATGATGACGCAAGGTCATCACTATTTGAGTATTAGCTGTAGCATTATACTATACTACTAGTTTTTTTTTAGCAATATACTTCACTAGCTGAATACTTGTGATTATATCACACAAAAGGAAGGGTAGAAACGTTACAACAAAAAAGTTCTGCATATACACTACATGAAAAATTTAAAACTCCAAAAATAAATTAATTTTCTTCAGTACTTATTCTTAAACTAATTAAAAATAGGATGTTAACAAATTCTCTAACAATTAAATAACAAGAGTTAAACATTTTCAAAAATGTCATTGAAATGATCTGTTTACCAAGATCTATACATGTATGGTCCAAAGCACAAAGAGAAATTGTTTACCTTTGTTTAAAACTGTAATGCACCTTGTATAATTATAATCACTGGACAATTTTGATAAAGGGGCCCCTGTATTAGATGAGTACTGGGCATTGCACTTACATAAACCCTCTAATCTTCACATTTAAAAAAGTTAATGTTTGAACTCAAAACACATTCGCAATCTTTGCTTCGCTAGCTATAAAACGCTTGCTCGCATTACGAAACTTCGTCTGCTTCTGATAGATTGCAACTCACAAGTAGAAACGGCAAAGACCGCCTATATGTAGATGGTCTTGGACTTTACGCAATAAGCAAATGCAAGCAGACAAGCAAGCATACAAGCGTTTATTCTATTAATTTTAAGATGTATTTAAAATTTCGTGTTTATACAATAAAACAGGTTAATAAATTCAAAGGTTGATGCATCTGGGACTCTTTCTTTTAAAGCTTAAATGTCCTTCTAAACCGAACCCTTTACGCTATAAATGTATATACTATATGCTCCATATCTGTATATGAGCATTAGTCTACAAGTAACCTATCATTTTATTTGGTCAAAACTAGGAATATTGAAGGATTGAGTAGAAAACGTCCCGGAAAACGCTTGTTTCCTTTTATTGCTGCACGTAAAATATACTTCCACTAGTATAGCTGATTGTGTGAATATCATCGAAGCTTGCTCGAGCAAACGGTTGGCCGTACCAGAGGGACGCACAGGCCCTGAGCCCTGAGATGCGCCGTTGGTGGAGGAGCGCGCAGGAGTCCCCCATCGGTGGCGTAATTGTGCGGCGCGTGGGCGCTCGGTCCATTAAGGAGAGGGCCCCATTTGGCGACGTGGCGGGGTTTGCGAGCGCTGCGCGGTTCGCTCCTCGTCCGAGAGGCAACGGCGCGACGCTGCTGCTTCGTCGCCGCAAGTGGGCCCAGGGGAACCACGGTGGCTGCCGCGGCAAGGTCCCTCAAACGCAGCGCGCCACAAAACACATTGAAAATGACACCATCTAATATTTGACTTTTTCCGATTACTGGCGCAGTAAAAGTAGGAGAAACTAATTCCTTCAGATGAAGTAAAATGTGTTTTCTTCTCTTGAACTGAAATACCAAGGAATTATTTTGTTCACTTATGTCACTCACAAATCACTTCACTCACAAATGATGAAGACGGAACTGAAATCGTTTAGTTAAATTTATTGGGAAAGCAGAGGTTTGTTTGTCTCTTCATTATTATTACTGTGATTCTCCGTGAAAATTGAAAGATTAAAGAGGACTTTTTCTTTGGATGGTATGTTAACGTCCAATTCATATTGTCCTGGGGTCAAGAACAAAAACAGTGAAATGTTACTTGTCGATTGTGAAGGGAAGTGTAAGTCCATCATTAATGTTCCTGGAATCCGGCCATTCTTATATGAAATGTAAAAAAGGCTTTGACCTAATCGAGAAGCGTAAGTTTTTGGTTTACAATGTTTTGTGCTTGGTGATTGGATCAAGGCTGAAAAAAATCGAGAAATTTCAGTTGCGCCTATAAAATGCGAAGATTTCTTCGCAGTAGGGTTCATATAAATGTTAAAGATGAACATAGCCAAAGTCGACTACTGTTTCACAGCGCAACAGACGGTGGATCCATGTGGCAAAGGAGAATCCATTTACCATGGTTCTCAAAGAAACGTGTCTCGAGGATTTCTCCTTCAGAAGTTTTCACTTGTAAAATCGTGGGGCAGGTAGGTAATGCTTCTCGAAGTTCTGTTTAGGTGTAGCCAAAGGATTGAAAACACAGAAACATCAGAAAATTGAAACTTTGTACCCCACGTTAATGATTCCTGTGTATTCCTCAACAGCACGTGTCTGAAATTCCGAATAAAACCTTTCGTTACGTGCAAAGGGGAACATTCATCAACGTGATGCAAGGAATTGGTAGAGCAGACTTTTCTTGGTTTCAGGTAAAATCGTGTCTAAAGCTCGAAAAAATAACACCAACTGATTATTTATTGTAGAAGAACAAATCACATATTCCATTCTCTAGGTACAAAATTATTTCCATAATAACCATTTATTTTAAAGAAATATATCGCGAATGTAGTTAATTTGACATGGAACGTCTGATGTTTTTGGATGGTAGCAGCGATTGAATATCTCCGGTGTTTAGATTTTTTGATGGGAGTGTTGGGAGAAGACGGAGACTAATGAACCATCTGGAGATGATTCTAATCTCTTGTTCGAGGTCGTCAGGCTGTAGCGACTATTAATCAGTGTTCTTTCAATCGTCCTGTGATTTTTCGAGAAGGCACATCACGAACTAGCAATCAGTCGCTGGAATTAAGTCTTTTATGTAGCCATTTACCAAATATATTCGCAAATCTAAACTACTTTAATTTGGATCTATAGTAAAGAAAGAAGTCGGATAATCTACATATAAGGTTCTGTTTCTCATATTTCAGAAGTTTTAAGTCAATTTGAAAATTAAAAAAAGTATCTAATTTCATCGCTCTGAACCTAAGGCACAATGTCAATAATTGAATTTAATATTTGAAGGATCAAAATACTTGCGTGTTGTGGTAGCGGTAAAGGGCTGAAAAAAATAATATATTTCGAGGACAACAAGAAGTACGAGATGTGAAGAGTACACCTGGAAAGGGATCATCTCGGGCAAGTGTTTCTGTAGTGCAATCAGCGTAACATCGGCGTTAATACATCACGGTTTAAAACATCAGTATTTTCAAAACGTCGACATCGGTGTCTTATCCCCAGCAGCCGCACTCCCTGGTAGTTTCGCTTCCCGGGCGCGACGCACGGGGCGCGAGCGCGGAAGGAAAAGAAGCCGTTCCGGCGGGGCGGCGGTGCGGGCCGAAACGCGAGCGCGCGCCGCGCAAAAAGCCCGCAGGCGATGCGACAGCGACGGTTGCGCCGCGCCGGCGGGGCGGGAGACGCGACGCGACGCGGCGTCGAGGAAGCGGGGCGATCCATCCCGTGCCACGTCGCGCTCATTGTTGATGACGTCGCTGCTGGCGGAGCACCGTGAGGAGCAGCTAAGGAACGTTGAGCAGTGAAAGAACGTAGCATAGTGTTTTAATTTTCATCGTAGCGTAAATAAGCAATGTTTCGTAAAAATAAGTTTATTTTTCTGCGACGTACTCAGTCAAGAAAAATATCAAATTTCATGGTATTATCCAGTACACACGATGATGATGACGATGATGATGATGATGATAATAATAATAATAATAATAAAATATAACAGTAACGATACTGATAATAAAGGTAATGGTACTGATAATGATAATGGTAATAATAAGAATAAAATGTGGGGTGACGAAAAAACAATTTTTTTTTCATTGAGAATAGATACTTTGGTCAATTTTGACAGTGTGCTCAATTGTCTTTGCACATTTTACGTATCAGCGTTACATATTTCTGCTGACCGTAGATTGCTTGAATCACAGCAATCTGTCCCCTGAAAGACAAGTTTTTTGCGAGCCCTGCGCAGCACAAAAGCACAGAGACGAGTGGTTAGGGTGGCGGCACGCGCGCCCGCGCGCACAGGGCAATAAACTTCCCGACGCGGACGGCGGGCGGGTGGGCGGGCGGGGGCAGCGCGCGCAAACGGCGCGTTTCCGGCGCCCGCCGCGCCGTCGTGTCGCGCGGCGACGGGCGCGAAAAAAGAGGCGACTCTGCGGAATGCCGGACGGACGCCGCGACGACCTACGGCTTCCCCGGCGCCCACGCCTCCTCGCGCCAGCGGGCCGTTTTTCCCCTCTTGCCGGGTTTTGCTTGCAGTTTTGTCGCAAGCGAATCCAACGGGTGTGTCTTAAAAAAATATTTCGCGTTTGTAGGAGTATTTCCAACATTTTGCCTTTGAAATAATTCATTAGTTTGAATTAGTTACGGAAGATACAATGAGTTTGAAATACGTGCTTAGGCTTAATTACAATTGGATCTTACACAAGTAGTGAAGGAGAATACAATTTTTGAATGAGAGAGAGGAGGGTATCACGAATACTATAACAGAATGTCCCAATTGTGAGACAATTCGCGCAAGTGGTTTGTTGAAATTTGTAAACGAGAGTTATGGAACTTTCTTTTTAATTCTTGCGATTTCGTAGGATTGTACGTCGAGCGTGTTCCTCAAGATTTTGATTTTTTTTTCTTTACATTGACGGCAATTGGCTGAAATGAGAAGATCAGTTTTGACAGTTTGTACTGCTTGGGGTTTTGGTATTAGATGTGACAAAAATAGCTTGTAGAGGTTCATTCATAAATTTGGATTTGCAATTGTTTTCTCTCACATACTTTTGAAACTGTTATAGTTTATTACAATAAAATTCAAAATTGCTATTATTTGCGCTTCTCTTGTTCGCAGAGTTCAGTATATTTAACTTCTGTCGCTATATATTATTTGATATTTCAAGTTAGGGATATGAACCCTCAATGTAATTTGGTGAAATTATTGAGAATTTCTCTAAATTCAAGAATACCTAGGTAATATTAACTAGAAATCAGTTTCATGATTTGCATAATTTTCATATAAAAATAATTTTATAATTCTTCTTGTGGAGAAAAGCGTTGTATATTTTGAATCTCCTGAGTCTGCTGAAGACACTTCCAAAGACATTATAACATTTAATTTTAAACCCTCCCAAAATGCTTGCGTATAAACTAATTTAGACACAGCAGCATTTTACGAGTATGCAGATTTCGCTCAGCTTAAATAGGAGTTCACGTATACAATGTCGTCAGTTACCGTCATAAACTCACAATTTTGCGTTGTGTGAATTCATGAGATCTGCTATATCTCTCACATTCAACAGTCACAAACGAGTATTTTTAACGTCTCGATCAGCTCTCGCACCCATAAGTTTCTGTTGGCAGTCGTTGAAATTGTGTGAAGGTAGTGGAATGCCTTGCAGTCGCCGGTGGCGTTTCGCGCGCGGGGGGCCGGGGGTGGGTTGGATGGGATGAGGTGGAGTGGGGCCCGGGAGCCAATAACGTGCCAGTAAACGAGTGCGGCGGGCGAGCGCTCTGTGTCAACGCGCCGCCCGGAGAATGCCATTGGATTCCGATTACTCGATGGTAATTTCCCCGTGCGGCACGGGGCCCCTTGCGCAGCACGAGCGAGGTCGAGCGTGCGGGTGACTACCTTCCAAACCAACCGCTCATTTGCTCGCTCGCTCCCTCACTCGCTCATTTGTTCATTGCTTGCTCACTCGCGCTCAAGGCTTCAACTCATGTCGCTGCAGTGTCCTCTGACTCAGAGGTCCTAAGGTTAGGGTCCCGACGGTGGCAGGATTTTCGACACAAGCTATATAGCTAGAGCGAATTAAGTTGTCTGGAGAAGTATTCTAGCGGTTGGCTAATCTGTACGGTTATTTTTGCATGGTTTCTCCTATCAACAAGAGCCGAATGCCGGAGGAGTACTCTAACGAACGGGCTACTGACCACGAGCGATCTTTTATTCCTCTTCCTTGCCCTAATCTCACCCCTCTTCTTCCACATACATGCACAACCACAGAAGACGGGAGACCAACCGGGAGCTTATAGCTTGTCCCGGCTGGGGCGGTGGTCAGCAGGTGGGAGATACCTGGTCTCTATTTCCAACCCCCTTGTATTTAAAACGTTTCTCTGCCTCCTTGGTGACGACGTTTTTGATCGCAAGGCGCATCATCTATAAGTAGACAATTTATTATTATTATTTATTATTATTTATTATTATTATTTATTATTACTATTATCTGAGTCGCTTATTTACTTGCTCACTTATAGCCAATTTGCACCCGAGAATAGAGCCTTAAGTGTAATTTTCGTTGCTTTTTCCTGCATGAAGGTAATGCAGTTTATAAAAATGTCAGCCGGCTCCACATATTTCTTTATATTTTTTGTCTAGATGCTAAAAAAATGAGGTCTTAATTTCGTTAATTCTGAAAATTGTAGAAGTTAGAAATAGTGCTAGAAAGTATGTGATGTTATAGTATCGCTAGTTTAATTCAAATTTCAGTGATCATATTTAAAGCCGGCACCGTTGAGCCGAAATCTAGAAGGGAACGTTTGAAAGACGAGGGAAGCAAACGAAGAAAGAAAGTCGGGAGAGAGCAAAAGTTGAGAGTATTATTCCGAAAAGGAATGAAACGATTGGCCTAGCACTGGGTGGAGGTGTTTGAGGCAAAATATGAGGAGAGAAACGACGAAATATCGAATAAAAGACCCGGAGGGCGATGGGGATGCAGGGGGAGCCCGGGAACCGCCCACCGGGCTCTTCACGCTCCATCTGCGCAATTTTGTTCCCTCTGCGTCTGACGGCGGCGGCGGAGTTGGATGGCGTTGCCGCGGGGGAGGCGCGCGGGGACGGGACGGGGCGGGGCGGGGCGCGGGCGAGAGGCGCGCAGGTGCCAGAGTTAAATATCGCGAGCCGGAGCGTGAAATTAAACGCGCGGCGGAGCGCACGCGCGCCGCGGTGGTGCCGATGGCGGATCGCTCCCCTCCCCTCCCCACCCCATCCCACCCCTCCCCACCCCTCACCGCTTCCTCCCACCCCCGCCTCTTCACCTCCACGTCCGGCACCTCACCACTCCCTAGTTCATCCGCCCCCTATACTCACCGCCTTCGCACCCCCCCTCGCCCTGCGGCCCATCTCATCGCATCGCTTCGCGACCTTCCATTCCCTCATCTCGCTACCCTCTCGGCCCGCTTCCCCCCCCTCCGCCCACCGGCCCTACGCCCGTTTGCGCAGCGACCGCGCGAGTGGCGTGCCCGGCGCACCTGGGCGCTTTGAACATGACGCCCCCGGCGCGGCTGTGATTGAGCTTTTTTTATTTCGTTTCTCTTCTATCTCGGAAAATGCGAAATTCGCGGGAAACTAGTGAAGAGACGTATCGCGTGAACTTGGATATTAAACGCAATTGCAATACTGAATGGAAATGTGCCTGAAAATGTATGTGAACTATCTTTTTAGTGATATTATACGTCATTGAAGTACATACGGTTCACGTTTGTAATAGTTGAGAAATACCCTGAATAAATTAAAGGTAGCTGCAATGTTCAGAAATGAAATGTGTGAAATATGTGAACAAGGACATTGTTCGCTTTTAAATATTCTGAAGAGGCTGTAAACCTATTGCAAGTGTTTGAAGCTTTTTGCTTACTTCCCAGCGATTTCACAGGTCCATTAATAGTTCAGTCAGTGATAAAGTAATCTTGTCCGCGCACTCGACTCACCCAATTTCATCAGGGAATACTGATCTCGGGCAGTTGTGCATTTTCGTACCTCCTGGATGAGAGAGTTCGGTTGTCATTTCTGGAATTTACAATGTGTTTGTCAGTGTTGGTAAGGGCATTCATTATTTTGTCTTGTGGGTTTACGACGTTCTATTTTCATTCTTAAAGCAACGTTTGTCGGTGTCATTCCCCATCCACCACGACAGTCTGTGGAAAAAGTTAAGTCATCAGCCTCTTTATCACTGACCGCGGGAACTTCCACCCGGACTCACGATCTGCTCACGTGTACTCAAGTCCTCAGTAGTGAGAAACTGCGACTTAAACGACATGTAAATAATGAATCGCCTTTCATGACTGGCGCTATCTTGATTGGCGTTCCCCTGCTGGGACTCATCTATTTCGCCTGCCGTGCCCCACAACTCAGCCCGAGCGATAAGCGCGTCTCTTCTCGTAATCGAGCCGGAACTCGTGAGGGCTGCACATTTTATAACCAATCCTTCGGGGCATAGGTGTGCACGCGAAGAAGTAGTGTTTAAAAATACATTTTTGCCAATAACACAGGGTTAATATGAGCTTTATTCACTCGGCGAGAATTCGCGCTGACGCGCTCGGATCACAACGTTTCTCCCTCGTGAATAAAGTTCTACTTCAACCCCCTGGTTATATAAATAACTATTATAGTTGTCATTTATACCAATATTGATTGGCCAGTTCGTTCATTTAAGTACCCACTGTTTAGTTGCATATTTTTGTTCCTTATATTTAATAAAATATACTTCAATTTTTTGTTTTAAATCGTAAAAAAATAAATAGATTAATTCATTTTTTAATGAACAGTAAGTTCAATGTTACTAATTACTATATAATTTTACAAATTTCACCAGAAGTTGTAATCTTCAGAACTTCTCCAAAAAGTATTGCGAAATAGACTCGAATGTGAAAATTGGAGAAGTCTTAACATCGTCATCCCATTTTTTATAGCTTTTGTAACCTAGTAAATTCAGACATTTCTCAGTTTAAAAAATGTACTTTCTATAGCTTTTTATAGACGTAATGCAGTCCCTCCGATCACGTTTTGGAACAAAGTACAGCTTGTACAGGTTTGGAACAAAATATTTGGCGTTTGTGTGTGTGTGTGTGTGTGTGTGTGTGTGTGTGTGTGTGTGTTGGGAGGGGTGGGGGCGCTGCCCAGGAGGCGCAGGGAAGGCCTTGGTCGCGAGTACAGCGACGGCAGAGAGCGTGGCGCCGCCGGGCCAATTACCGCACGCAACGCGTTCGCGTGCGCGCGCCCCGTCGATCAAGAGCGCGATAGCGTCCGCCTCCCCCGAACGCCCCCCCCCCCGCCCTTCCGATCAGCGCACCGGTGCTTCTCCCCCCCCCCCCACCGCCGACGCTTTTTGATCCGAAGCGGCTCCATTTGCTGGAGATGCGACGCTCGGCAAACGCATTTTCTTGACGCGCGGTTTTCCTTGATGTTTTCAGAGCGGTACTGTTTAATCCACAACCAGCTCTTTAGTTTTCTCATGTTCCACCCTGTATTTGGAAAAGTCTATTAATTCAGCCGGCATTACCCCTATGCACCGACTCTGAACGGGTGGTCCTCGGGTTCGAATCCCGGCGGTGTCTGATTTTTGACACTAGATACACAGCTCGGCCGAAATCAGCCGCTTTCTGGATGATAATTCGGGTGGCCAGCTGCTCTGGTCGGTAGATTAGTTTCCTTGGTTTCTGCGTATCACGCGAATGCTGAAGTATGCATCCTAACAAACGAGTCACGGACCGCGCGGGACCTTTCCTTCCTATTTCCAGCCCTCTTATCTCACCTTACGTAGAGACTTAGACTTAGACTTGTATGCACTAACATGTTGGGAACTTAGAGCGTGTCTCGTCCCGAGCGTGCTGTGCCCCCCTCTAGCTAACCTGAAGATCGGTGCGGGATCTCACCCTCATAGGGTGAGGAACATCGCCTCCTCCAGGCATAAAACATTCACTATACTAACAGGACTAATGACCACAGATGTTGAGGTGACCAGAAAGATCAAACAATGAAGTAATTTGTGGTTCTAGGATTTTTCATTTTTTCCCTGTATTGATTTTGTTTTTTAAATTTTTTTAAATTCAGAATGTACAGCAAGTTATCATTCAGAGGAAGACAAATTTATATAGAGGAAGACAAATTTTCCAGCAAAGATGAAAGAACCTACTCATGTTAAGGAGGGGCGACATTCAATAAACTACATGCGTAATCATATCGAAGCTGCATGTCTTACACCTCCGAACAGTCTCCATCGGCACGGAGAATACCCTGAAGGGTCATTCAGCTCTGAAGAATAACATGTGCATATTCATCGGGAGGAAATCTCGCAAGACTACCAGACGTTCTTCTGATTACCAAACACTGAAAAGTGAAAGGGAATCATTTATTTGTGGGTAGTTCATTAGTGCATGTGTGACATCACTTCAAAACAAACAATAAAAGCTATAAAATCATAATCGAAGCTTTTTCAATACAAATATTTATATTGTTATAATGTATATTGGCAATATTAATGGCTGTGGTCTTGAAGGCAATTCCTGACTTGTAAAAGTCTTCACTCTCTGTCACTCGCCACCCTGCCAACGTCTCGGTTTATCACGGAACGCGGAGGTCCATTATTCCTGGCGCCGCTGCCGCCACAAGAACATAACGTCGACGAGCAGAGTAGAAAGAGCTCGGAAGGAAGCCGTTGCGCCGACGCGTTCTCACCGCACCTGTCCTCCCTCCCCTGTCCCCTTTCGCACCCTCGTCCTTTCTTCCCCGCCCCACCCCTCCGCGAAGCCTTCGTGGTAGTACACGCTTTTCGCGCCTTGTTATTGCGTGGAAGTCGCGGCCGAAGTGCAATTACGAGGCGGTAAAACCGTGCTGGAGGCTCCGCTCCGTCGGCGCACGTGTACCGATGGCGTGAGGGCCAGTGCGTAGATAACGTCGCAACACTTCGGAGAACGATGGGAGCTACATACTACATACGAACGGGCTGCTCAGCGTCGGATCGGATGCAAACGATCTCTGAAGGCGCGTGAACCAATTAATTGCGATTCAATTTTAAATGTACCGCTGATGTTTTGGTTCTGATATACGTTGTCGTCGATAATGATTTATGTATGATTATGCATGATTTATGTATGATATTATGACGTATGCTTTAACAACGTAGCCACATTTCGATCCATTTCTATTGCATTCCTGTCCACTAGCTTACTGTTATGTTTATAAATTCAATGATTGTCAGTTTTTTTTATGCAGTTATTTGAAGTTTAATTGAAATTAATTTTTGATGTTGTTAGCAACTAAAACATGCACGAATTAATTTGCAATTTCCCTCCACTGTTTCTGAAAACTGCGTTTGGTCCGACTTCTAAGAATAATTTTTGCCTGAGGGCCGAGCGGCCATATGCGGTTTCCCTTGACCTCCTGAGCCACCTTTACGTTTTAGGTGCCATAAGAGGAGATGCGTATAGTTCTTTTGCAAGCGAGCGTTTTTAATTGACTTGCACAAATTTATTATAATGGGATTCATAAGATATGGTTCGCGCGTGCTTCGAATGCCGAAGGAACCTGTTCCCGTACGAATGAAGATGCAGATGAGTAATGGCTCGACGAGCAATCTGGTCTGAAAGGTTGTCACTGTAGTTAATTTTTTGTCGTCACTTTCACAGTAACTTAATACTAGATTGCCGGAAAAAGGTCTGGTGCTTTTTCTGAGATGTAGAAATGTAACTCATATCAAATTTCATTAGACACGAAACTAAATGTAATATTTGACATAAAAGTACTTGAGGTCGTGAAAATACGAGTAAGCTAACTATTGTTTGTTTACGTTACTGTCCCTTGCTCTATTTCTGTCTCAAATTTCATAAGCCTCGTAGAATATCTTAGTATGATAAACATTTCGAATACAAGTGGAGTAATATCTTTGTATTGCATTATTCTTCTAAACAGATTATCTTGTGCAGTGAAAAAACGTCAAAACATAGACTGATTTTTTTCACGATTTATATTATGATTATTATTAATTACCGAAGAATTAAACATTTAAGTATTTACATTAATTGCAGGCAAAAGTTTGAAAGAAAAGCATCAGAAACAAACATCAATTCAAGTTCAACAAAATGAATTGAATATTGAATGTTGATTCACCGACAATTTTTGCATCTTAGATATTTTTTATCACGTTCAATATTAACCCTGCTATTTAATTTTTACTTTGAATATGTTATGTATCACGCTTTCGCGCATGTAGAAAAATTAAAAAAGGAATCTTTCGTCCTTCAGCGCGTTAATAAAATCTGGATTCGTTACGGTCTGGAGATCCGTAGCGCAGAAGAGTAGCTCGTATCCTGCAGATCGATTCCGGAACTGGGAGTTCACGCTCGACCTCCTCCCTCCCCCCACAACGGACGTATTGTTAAATTGTTAAATCGCGAAGACGAATAGCTAGTCTTTCGAGGATGCCCTCGTGTTTCTCTTTTAGCCTAGCTGCCTAGGTGAATGCTGCCTGGCCGGTTTCTTGCATAAGGTCAGGGTCGGCGGATCCTCTCATCTCCTCGTCGGCGATTCATCTCGCATTACAAGAGTTGCTCTGGTCGACTCACGCCAACTCGCGCGTGGATTGACGCTGTTAGATATGCTCCTCGCGATGAAATAATTATTTTTTTACTGATAGGTTATTGTGTGTTGCCTTTCATACGGAGCTCGCTATACGCTACGTAGCGTACCTGATTCAAGAGGATCGTGGTTACGCTGGGAAAATGGAAACGGTAGAATGCTACGTGTTCTATAATTGAGGGAATTGTGAGAGGGAAGTATAAAAGAAATACAGATGGAAAATATATTACAGTCCTAATTAAGTTAACATTTAGTTGATTATTGTAAGAGTAAATCTGAACTATTAAAATTAGTTTGAAAATGAGATGTATGTACGAGGGTGTTAACAGATCAACTCGAGCGAGAAACAATCCTTGATGTTTTTTATATCCTCAGAGATTATTAGAACTCTTATAACACATTTTGGTACTTTAATAACTTTATCAACCGTGTAATTAGTCCACGCGTTATTCATTACTGAAAAACGAGTAGATATTAAAAATATATGTAAAAATATAACTTGCATGCATAAACTCTTATTCGATATTTTCTGCATTATTTATTAGGATACTTACCTCTCAGATGTTAATAGGTTCTTTACAAAATGTCGATTTTTACCGATGTCCTCCTTCGCGATTATCATCAGTGGTTTATCAGTGGCATCTACATAATTTCAGTGATACGGCATGAACAATGTAATTTGTTTACACCGAACTGTGTGATCGATTTAGACTTGTTTTCGCTATTTCTAATTGTCTGCATTTTCTTCTTTCAGGTGAGTGTTTGCTTCGAATTTTCCCAAAACGCTGTTCTGATGTGCACAGTGGCTGCCGATTTTGACAGTAATGCGGTAAGTTATTATTTGGACCTAGCACGCAGCACGCTTTGCGTTAAGCGTTGTTACATTTTCCTTGTCATACGTTGCACTTCTGAAACATTCTGTGGACTTTCCGTATTTTCTTGGAGGAACGCGAGAACGAACACTTCTTCGCTAATTTGTAAACTAACGTGGTATACGCCAGACTGGCGCTTTCTAACAAGAAAACTGTTATACAAAGAGTCACATACAGCAATACTTTTATTTCAAAATTGTTCCGTAGCTGTTTAAGGCTCTGTTTTTCTTAAATATTCTGACATGTTAGTAAAAAATGTTATTTTTGGGCCTCAATATTAACATTAGTTCCTAGATAAAATTAAAACGGTGTTTATTCAGTTCTTGGCACTTTTTCTTGCTCTTGGCTTTTTTTGCTTGCTCTCCTAGGCCACAATCGTGGTAATCTTGCAATTAACAACGTTGCCAGTTCGCCACTCAGGAGCGAATTTTTCAGTGCAAAGATCACTTTAAACGCTTTTTACTGCATCTGTACCATCCCTCAACGGTTTCAGTTGGATATTTTCAGTGAGTGAAACTCCGCAGTACTGCACGCATTAGTCTCCACAGGAAATCTGAGCTGGTATAGCTCTGTAATAGTCCTTCTCAAAAAGTTTCCACAAACCTGAAGGTAATATGAAACTCTGAATATGAAATCATGCACATTTCTACAAAATAAGACACATATCAAGTTCATATACTCTGTTCATTCCAGTTCCAACGAAACAGAGCACACGAACTCTATACGTTGTTCGTACTACTCATTAACGAAATCAGGAACATGCGGCATGTACGTGTACCCTGTCCGCACAGTACGTTGGCGGGGCGAGTGCGTGCGAATGCGTACGGCGCATGCGCGGAGGCGTGTCGGCGCGTGCCGCGCGGGCGACAGGCGCGTCAGCGGCGCGCGTATTATCTCGTTGCGCGCAACCGCGGTAGTCGGTGGGGGCGACAGAGGCGGCGGCGGCGGTGGGAGCGGGGGTGTTTGCCGGCGTGCTTCCTATCCCGCGTGGCAGGGCGCCGAGACGCACCGGGCGGGGGCCTCGAAGCAGGGGATCAGGGCGCAGGGCAAATGTTGGCGTAGCGCGGCGAGGGCGGGTGTGTGGCGGCGCCGGGAGACGGCCTCTGGACCCCTCGCGGAGGTGCAAACAGATGCTCTCGCCTACGCTGGCGCCCCGGTGGGCGTTGAGAACACTGACGCTTCCTGGAACATCCTGCAGCGATTTTCAAATTCAGAGGCGGTGGTGCTTAGGTTGCTCGGTTGTAGAACCCCTAGATAATCGGAAAAAATGTCTTATAATTTGTTAAGAATATACGTTTCCCTCTAATGATACTAAATATTTAAGCTATTGAAGCAATATCGATGTTTATGAAGTAATTTTGAAATCTAAGAGCGCCCAACGAGCGTTCTCTCCGACGTCTGGTGTTCTCTCAGGCTGTGCACCATGCCATGCTCTTTTACGGAGTTAACGCTTTGCCGCCCCCCCCCCCCCCCCCCTATGTCTCAAAGTTGGGCCTTGGTTGTCTTCGCACGGCAACCAGCCACGATTGTACAGCGGAGGAGGGCGGGCATCGTACAGCGCGGTGTCCGCGGGCAGTTCCAATTTTCTTTGTCTGACAATAGATGCGACTTATTGACATGAATTTCGTGTACTATTGAAAATACACTAGTTCAGTTAATTCTTGACTTACTGAATGCATTATCGTATGTTTGAAGAATTCATTTTCATCTGGTGTGAAGTTTTTTTTATTGAAAATGCTTTTTTCATGAGTCCTATGGATAAAGTCCATTCTGGAAGAAAGGCTCTTTTGTGTCTCACGGTGTGTGCAATGACTTTTCCGGCAGTAGCGAGTGTCTGCGAGACACACACACACACTTTGTGAATACGTGCGTGCGTTTGTAAGATCATTCATTATTGCAATATACAACAAGGGTAACAAAAGTTTTGAAGTAAAAGAATTGTATTTCGTTATCACCATTGCTAGTAGCAATAACAAGAATCAATAAATAACTACTGACAAGTGTGTAAACAGTAGTGCTCGTTGCAAAGTATGGTAATGTGATCTATGTATTTTCAAGCCAAAGTAGAACATACACTGTTTTGGTCGAAAAATTCCTCACGTTGGTGAAGACATTCTTCAAGAAACCAAAAATTAATATCCCTATGAAATTTGGTCTTGGGATTTTTATAGATCATGAAAATTTTATGTCATATTTCCATTTTTCTATTTTAATATTACAATTTTACGTCCTGTCTGGTTTTCTCATGCGCTTTTATTTCAAATATCTCCCATCACCAACACGTCATCTGCTTTCGTTCCTTATTTTCTCCTTTTTGCGTTAGCGTCTCCCTTCCGCAATTATTACATCTCCACCACTTTTACTGTCCTCCAGTTTCATATCCGCAGCGCTCCTTAAATGTTCATTTCCCGTCGGGTCCTTAGCGACGCGGTCCCGTCTCCGCCGCGTCCGGCCCTTACCGCTTGCCTGCGCTTCCCGACGGCGCTCGTTTCGTATTCCATCAGCAGCGAATCGCGCTAGCCCCCGTCGTTGCAGCCCTCAAAAACGCCATAACCGCCTCCGCGCCCCGTCCCCGCCCCGTCCCGTCCCGCCCCGGTCCGCTCCGCTCCGCTCCGTCCCGCGTGCGCCGCCCCGCCCCCGCAGCGAGGTTAACGAGTTGAGCGCCTCGCCAGGGATGAGCTCGTTGCCGCCGCCCTCGGCCTTGTCCTCGTCCTGCCCCTGTCCCTGCCTTCTCGCTGCCCTCTCCTCCCCCTTCGTCTACTTGCGCTCTCTTGCAGCAATTCTTGGTGCTACCACGCGCGCACCGACACGTCTTGCAGCCGTCGCTATCCATCCCTATGTGACCGTTTTGGAGTGTGTGAGAGAATGCATTGAACACTTCTACGAATATCGCTTCAGTTTCTCCTCTAAACATTGATGGCTTTCGCCTCGTGCC
>JAZDUA010001273.1:115000-121501 GCA_038098605.1 Gryllus longicercus | reverse complement strand
AGACCGTACCCCTAAAAACCTAGAAGTTATGAGTCGTTAAAGTTGACAACTTTTGTGTTTTTCTTCGGGGACTCTGTTTTTCGCGAAAACAGAGGCGGGGTTCTGGTGTATAAAGGTTACTCCGTTTTTCGGAGAAGGACGTTCGGCGGCGCGTCGGAACCGTACCGTTTTCTCACACTTTCACGTAAATCGGACGGGGAACTCGAAAAAAATGTTAAAAAAATTCCAGGTCGATTGTTTATAACAATTGTTTAAACAATTTCTTTTGTTTACGGCGCGATTCGGTCGCCGATTTTTTTCTAGACGGGCGGCGAGAATCCGCGTCCGACGCCGCCCGCCGCGACGCGCTGCGACCGCCCTGAGCGACGGGAGCCTTTTTCGAAAGAGCGGCCACGCCCCCTTTTTCGAGGCGTTTTTGCGAAATTCCTGGACGCCAGGCTTTCGCACGCAGAGACGCCGGATTCGGGTTTCTTACTATACCGAGGGCGCCCGACGCGAGGGGCCGGTCGGCGGCGCCGTGCGACCCTCCGGTTCGAGCCCCGGGCAACGCAAGACGGCTAAAATTCGTCGGAAAATTTCGCCGCTTCGCCGGTAGGGTCTCCTCTCGATTCCCTACACGGCCCCGCAAACCGCGTTTCGATCGGTCCGACGGTTTCGGAGTTACGAGTTTCCCGCGCGATTCCCCCACCCCGATGACGTAGGAGCTTTGTTTTGGCGCGCAGGGGAAAAAAAATTCCTTAAAAATCGGCCGCTCGTAGCAGAGCCGCGAAAACTCGGCTCCGGGCGTGACCGGCGACGCGGAATCCGACGCGCCCGTCGGAATCGCTCTAAACCCGTTATTTCCGGTAATTGTTTAAACAATTTCGCGAATTTGCAACAACAAATTCGCGGCGTATTTTTTTCCGGAAAGGCGTCCGTCTCCCGCGTCCGACGCCGTCCACCGCGAAGCGCTCGGACCGCCGGGAGCGGAGCAGCGTTTTTTTAAAAGTTCTACCCCTTTCCCCCGGACCCCTCTCACCATCCGCCGTATGACGCAACGCCTTTGTTCCCGCGCGAAGGTAGAAAAAAATTCGCCAAAAATCGGGGAACCGTAGCGCAAGGGCGAAACCTCGGATTCCGGCGCGACCGAGGGCGCCCGACGCGACGCGCTCGTCGGCGAACGCGCACGACCGCTCGGTTCGACGCCCGGGGAGTGCACTTTCTTCGTTTTCGCGTCCGCGCTTCGAGAAAATTCCCTCCGATACCTATCGCGATTCCGCGTCCGACCCCGCAAGCGGAAAAATTCTAAAAAATTTACTTTCGCCGCAATTAAATCGCGAAAGTCGCGCCTTCGCCCGCCTCGTACCGCCCACGCACGACGCCCGGCGGCGGGGGAGAGGTCGCTCCCTACGCAACGGGCGGCGCGGAACCCGACGCGCGTGTCGAAATTTCTCCCCGTTTGTTATTTCGAGAAATTGTTTAAACAATTTCGCGAAAACGCGACCACGGCTCGTCGTACCGCGCGAAGCGCAACTCTAGGGACGCGGTAGAAGGCATCGGTGGAAACCGCACGTCGCTATCTCGGTCCGTTCGGCCGCTGCGTTATTCCAAATAAAGCGCGGTTTGTTGTAACGGTCGCGCCACGTGGTCGGCGAGGTTTTGGTTTTTTAGCGGCCGCACGGCGCCTCCTACGGTTTGGGACTTCATGTACTTTTCCGTTGTACCCGCGCGGGCGCGTCTCGGGAAAAATCCCCGACCCCGTCGGGGCTCCGGGTTCGAAGCCCGGGCGCGTTTTGGGTTTTTTTTCCCTCTGAAGAGGGGCTCCGAAAATTCACCCCGACGCGCCTCGGCGAGTCGAAAACGAATCCGCAAACCGCGTGTCTCTATCTTTATTCGTTCGCCCGCAAAAAAATCGCAAAAGTGCTCTGCGGAAGCCGATTTCGCGCCGACCTACACGCCGCTCCGCGGCTCGGAGCGAGTCGGCACCGGCACCGATCGACAGACGAGCTTCCGTTCTACGGGATTCCGGAGTTTCGGGTCCCTACCCCTAGAAACCTAGAAGTTATTAGTCGTCAAAGTCGAGAACTTTTACTACTTTTCTTTTGACACTCTGTTTCGCCGCTCCACCGGGGCGGGGTCCCGGTGTACGCACTTCACTGCGTTTTCGAAGACGTTTCGCTGCGACGCGTAGCGGCGCGTCGGAATCGTACCGTTTTCTCACACTTTCACGTAAATCGGACGGGGAACTCGAAAAAAATGTTTAAAAAATTCCAGGTCGATTGTTTATAACAATTGTTTAAACAATTTCTTTTGTTTACCGCGCGATTCGGTCGCCGATTTTTTTCCCGAAGGGCGGAAGGAATCCGCGTCCGACGCCGCCCGCCGCGACGCGCTGCGACGTTTCGGAAAAGCGGCAACGCCCCCTTTCCGAAGGCGTTTTTGCGAAATTCCTGGACGCCAGGCTTTTGCACGCACGGATTCGAGATTCTGGTTTCTTACTATACCCGGGGCGCCCGACGCGCCGGGCGCGTCGGCGACGCCGCGCGAGCCTCCGGTTCGAGCCCCGGGCATCGCGAGAGGGCTAAAATTCGTCGGAAAAAATCGCCGCTTCGCCTGTGGGGTCTCCTCTCGATTCCCTACACGGCCCCGCAAACCGCGTTTCGATCCGACCGACGGTTTCGGAGTTACGAGTTTCCCGCGCGTTTCCCCCACCTCCATGACGTCACGCCTTTGTTTCGGAGGGAAAAAAGAAATAAATTCGCCAAAAATCGGGGAATCGTAGCGGAACCGCGAAACCTCGGATTCCGGCGCGACCGAGGGCGCCCGACGCGACGCGCTCGTCGGCGAACGCGTACGACCGCTCGGTTCGACGCCCGGGGAGTGCACTTTCTTCGTTTTCGCGTCCGCGCTTCGAGAAAATTCCCCCCGATACCTACGGCGATTCCGCGTCCGACCCCGCAAGCGGAAAAATTCTGAAAAATTTACTTTCGCCGCAATTAAATCGCGAAAGTCGCGTTTTCGCCCGCCTCGTACCGCCCACGCACGACGCCCGGCGGCGGGGGAGAGGTCGCTCCCTACGCAACGGGCGGCGCTGAATCCGACGCGCGTGACGAAATTTCTCCCCGTTCGGTATTTCGAGAAATTGTTTAAACAATTTCGCGAAAACGCGACGACGGTGCGTCGTCCCGCGCGAAGCGCAACTCTAGGGACGCGGTAGAAGGCATCGGTGGAAACCGCACGTCGCTATCTCGATCCGTTCGGCCGCTGTATTGTTCCGAAGAAAGCGCGCTTTGTTGTAACGGTCGCGCCACGTGGTCGGCGAGGTTTTCGTTTTTTAGCGGCCGAACGGCGCCTCCTACGGTTTGGGACTTCATGTACTTTTCCGTTGTACCCGCGCAGGCGCGCCTCGGGAAAAATCCCCGACCCCGTCGGGGCTCCGGGTTCGAAGCCCGGGCGCGTTTTTGGGTTTTTTTCCCTCTGAAGAAGGGCTCCGAAAATTCACCCCGACGCGCCTCGGCGAGCCGAAAACGAATCCGCAAACCGCGGGTCTCTATCTTTATTCGTTCGCCCGCAAAAAAATCGTAAATGTGCTCTGCGGAAGCCGATTTCGCGCCGACCTACACGCCGCTCCGCGGCTCGGAGCGAGTCGGCACCGGCACCGATCGACAGACGAGCTTCCGTTCTACGGGATTCCGGAGTTTCGAGACCGTACCTCTAAAAACCTAGAAGTTATTAGTCGTCAAAGTCGAGAACTTTTACTACTTTTCTTTCGACACTCGGTTTCGCCGCTCCGCCGGGGCGGGGTCCAGGTGTACGCACTTTACTGCGTTTTCGAAGACGTTTCCCTGCGACGCGTAGCGGCGCGTCAGAAACGAACCGTTTTCTCACACTTTCACGTACCGGGGCCGGGGAACCCGAAAAAAATGTCAAAAAAATTCCAGGTCGATTGTTTATAACAATTGTTTAAACAATTTCTTTTGTTTACGGCGCGATTCGGTCGCCGATTTTTTTCCCGAAGGGCGGAAGGAATCCGCGTCCGACGCCGCCCGCCGCGACGCGCTGCGACGTTTCGGAAAAGCGGCCACGCCCCCTTTCCGAAGGCGTTTTTGCGAAATTCCTGGACGCCAGGCTTTTGCACGCAGAGACGCCAGATTCGGGTTTCTCACTATACCCGGGGCGCCCGACGCGCCGGGCACGTCGGCGACGCCGCGCGACCCTCCGGTTCGAGCCCCGGGCATGGCAAGAGGGCTAAAATTCGTCGGAAAAAATCGCCGCTTCGCCTGTGGGGTCTCCTCTCGATTCCCTATACGGCCCCGCAAACCGCGTTTCGATCGGACCGACGGTTTCGGAGTTACGAGTTTCCCGCGCGATTCCCCCACCCCGATGACGTAGGAGCTTTGTTTTGGCGCGCAGGGGAAAAAAAATTCCTTAAAAATCGGCCGCTCGTAGCGGAGCCGCGAAAACTCGGCTCCGGACGTGACCGGCGACGCGGAATCCGACGGGCGCGTCGAAATCGCTCTAAACCCGTTATTTACCGAAATTGTTTAAACAATTTCGCGAATTTGCAAAAACAAAATCGCGTAGTATTTTTTTCCGAAAAGATTGCGGTTTCCTGCGTCCGACCCCGCAAACGAAAAAATTCTAAAAAATTTCGTCTCGCCGCTAGAAAATCGCGAATGTCGAAACTTCGGCAACGCCGCACGGCCCCCCCGAGGCCGCCCGAAATCGGGGAGACCTCGCTTCCTGCACAGAATTAGGGGCGGAACGCGACGCGCGCGTCGGAAAAAATCCGAAAAAATTATTTCGCGAATTTGTTTAAACAATTTTCGAAATTTGCAATTCGTCGTTTTCGGAAAAGACGCGCCCGGACGCGCCGCCTCAACGCGTCGCGTCCCCTTCGAACCGCGAAGCGATCCGACCGCCCGTTCCGGAGGAATCCGTTTCCAAAGTGCGTACGATACTTAAGCAATGGCGGCACGGAACCAAGACGGCCGACGCGCGAAAATTCCCTCTTTCGAGCTCACCTGCACGCCGGGGAAAGGCCCCGAGGGGGGAATGCCGGCTTGGGGTCGAAGCCCGAGCAAGCCGACTACGCGCCCGCGACGGGGCGACCCCCTGGCGGCATTCGCCTGGAAGTTATTCGAGCGGCAAACGGGCAACTTTACGATGTCGGCACCCGACGAAGGCGGCCGACTCGTCAAAGTTCCCACTTTGGGGCTAACCTACGCGCCGGGGAAAGGCCCTGAGGGGGCATTGCGCACCCGGGGTCGAAGCCCGAGTAAGCCGGCTGCGCGCCCGCGGCGGGGCGACGCCCTGACGGCATTCGCCTGGAAGTCGTTCGAGTCGCAAAGGAGCCACTTTGCAAAGTCGGCACCGGTCCGAAGGGGTTCGCGTTCCCTCTTTCGAGCTAACCTCTACGCCGGGGAAAGACCCCCGCGGGGGAAAGGGGTCGAAGGTCGAGCTCGCCTACCGTCCGCCGCGCTCGAGGGGGCGTGGCTCGAGCGGCATTCGCCTGGAGTCGCAAAGAGAAAACGCTTCCGGGGCCCGAACGAGCCGGCCGAAAATTCTGAAAAAATTCAATCGCACGATAAAAGGCACGCCGAAGCAGACGCGTTCGTTTTCGGGAGCGCCGCGCAATTGTTTATAGAAATTGTTTAAACAAAATCGCTAATTTGCGATACGCCGGTTTCGAAAGAAACACTCTCGAAAGCGCCCCCTCGGGTCGTCTCGATAATTTCAAACCGCGAGGAGATCGGACCGCCCGTTCCGGAGGAATCGAATGCCAAAGTTCGCGTTTTACTTTGAACTTTTTACTTACAAGTCCCAAGAGTAGCAAACCTTAAAATCCGTGCGGGGCCCAAACGGGCCGCCAGAAAATTCTGAAAATATTCTATCGCGTAGTAAAGGGCGCCCCCGATCGAACGCCGTGGTTTTCGGGAACGCGACGCAATTGTTTAAACAAATTGTTTAAACAAAATCGCTAATTTGCAACTCGCCGTTTTCGAAAAAAACACTCTCGAAAGCGCCCCCTCGGGTCGTCTCGATAATTTCAAACCGCGAAGAGATCGGACCGCCCGTTCCGGAGGAATCGAATGCCAAAGTTCGCGTTTTACTTTGAACTTTTTACTTACAAGTCCCAAGAGTAGCAAACCTTAAAATCCGTGCGGGGCCCAAACGGGCCGCCAGAAAATTCTGAAAATATTCTATCGCGTAGTAAAGGGCGCCCCCGATCGAACGCCGTGGTTTTCGGGAACGCGACGCAATTGTTTAAACAAATTGTTTAAACAAAATCGCTAATTTGCAATACGCCGGTTTCGAAAAAAATACCCTTCGACGCGCCCCCTCGAGTCGTCTCGATAATTTCAAACCGCGAAGCGATCCGACCGCCCGTTCCGGAGGAATACGTTTCCAAAGGGCGTACGATACTTTAGCAATGGCGGCACGGAACAAAGACGGCCGACGTGCGAAAATTCCCACTTTCGGGCTAACCTGCACGCCGGGGAAAGGCCCCGAGGGGGAAAT
>JAZDUA010001273.1:67500-110000 GCA_038098605.1 Gryllus longicercus | reverse complement strand
ACCCTTCTCCACATCAGCCCTCCAGGGTCTCGCTAGAGTATTTGCTACTACTACCAAGATCTGCGCCGACGGCGGCTCCAGGCAGGCTCGCGCCCAACCCTTCTGCGCTCACCGCCGCGACCCTCCTACTCACCGGGGCTTAACAGGGCTCCTGCGCCGCGCGCGCTGGTTAGGCATCGCGCGGCGCCCCCGACGCGGGACGTGCGGGCACCCTAGCCTTGCCGCCGGCGGTAAAGTATAGGCACGACGCTTTAGCGCCATCCATTTTCAGGGCTAGTTGCTTCGGCTGGTGAGTTGTTACACACTCCTTAGCGGATTCCGACTTCCATGGCCACCGCCCAGCTGTCTTAAGCAAACAACGCCCTTCATGGTATCCCATAAGCGTCGGTTTAGGCGCCTTAACTCTACGTTTGGTTCATCCCACAGCGCCAGTTCTGCTTACCAAAAATGGCCCACTGGACACTCACGATCCTTTCGCCGGCATCACCTGAGGTATCATTTGAGGATGCCGGCGTTCTCACCCATTTAAAGTTTGAGAATAGGTTAAGGCCGTTTCGACCCTAAGGCCTCTAATCATTCGCTTTACCGAATGAGATTCGCTCACATTCATGTATTTCACGTCTCCGAGTGCCAGCTATCCTGAGGGAAACTTCGGAGGGAACCAGCTACTAGATGGTTCGATTAGTCTTTCGCCCCTATACCCAGCTCAGACGATCGATTTGCACGTCAGAATCGCTACGGACCTCCACCAGGGTTTCCCCTGGCTTCGTCCTGGCCAGGCATAGTTCACCATCTTTCGGGTACCAACGTGTACGCTCTGGGTGCGCCGCGAACGACGCCCCGGGAGTGCGGGCCGGAGTAAACGACGCGCGCCCCTCTGCAAGAGCGCGCGCCCCGCGCCATCCTCCCTCGCCGAGCGGGCGCAGTGGTCAACCGCGCCCCCCGGCTTCACTTTCATTCCGCCTTTGGGTTTAGAAAACTCCCATTGACTCGCGCACATGTTAGACTCCTTGGTCCGTGTTTCAAGACGGGTCGGAAAGTAGACTGAGACTTACGCCGCCGGTTGATCCGAGACGAGTTATTCACTCAAGCCCCCCTCTCCTGTCACCGCGCGAACGTATCGATGGGATACGCGCGAGGACGAAGCCCCTTCGGGCCGCCCGCCGCGCGCTAGCTAACCACCGCGTTCCGCGCTTGTGAAGGGCCGAAGCCAAGGTCCGGAGAGGCCCGCCGCCCCCTCGCCCGCCTTGCGACGGGGTAGGTGACGGTCGAGACGTCTTCCACGTATTTCATGACCGTCGTAACTGCCGCCCCGCTACGGGGCGGGCTTACACGGCGGCCGGGAAAGCGGGGAGCGGGCGCCGCGAAGCTGCCCGCCCTGCGCACACCGGGGACTCGGCACGAAGAAACGCTTAACACGTCCCGCCGCGCCGATAATAACCCCGGGCCTCTGGCCGCCGACCGACGGATCGCGACGCACTATGGCGAAGGAAAAGTGCACACCGCCCTCGAGCAGACTCGCGGGGGTTCCGTTTCCCCCGCTCAGAGCAGGATTCGCCCGACCGGGCTCTGCGGGAGACCGACGAGATAGCGAAGCTAGTCTGCGGCCGCGCAGCGGTCGGGTAGCTCGAGCGTGCAAGCGAGCGGTGATGAGTTTCCCCGGCCTAGTTTACTCAATTACCTTCCGTTTCCCCTTGGGCGGTTTCACGTACTCTTGAACTCTCTCTTCAAAGTTCTTTTCAACTTTCCCTCACGGTACTTGTTCGCTATCGGTCTCGTGGTTGTATTTAGCCTTAGATGGAGTTTACCACCTGCTTAGGGCTGCGATCTCAAGCAACCCGACTCTGAGGAGACGAGCCCCCCGAGCGCGCACGTCGTCCGCTACGGGCCTGGCACCCTCTACGGGCCGTGGCCCCTTTCAAGAGGACTTGGAACGAGCCAGCGCGCACCGGGAACGGCCGCTCCCTAACACCACATTTCCCGCCGGCCGCACGACCGGGGGATTCGGTGCTGGGCTTTTCCCTGTTCACTCGCCGCTACTGAGGGAATCCTGGTTAGTTTCTTTTCCTCCCCTTATTAATATGCTTAAATTTAGGGGGTAATCACGCCTGATCTGAGGTCGTAAATTAGGTATAAAAAAAGGGGCGGGCCGCAGCCCGCCCCGTCTCCCTGCGCCGGAGCGCGAGAGAACCCACGCATCTTGCGACGGCTGCGGCGTCGCCGCGACGCCGCCGAGCTCCACGCCACCTCGAGGGTGCGCGGCCCGGCGAGCCGCGGCGCGCCTACGCGCACCGTCGCCGATAGTCGCGTCGGAGCGCAATGCTCCACTTAGCGCCGCTCCCTTCACGCTGTGTCGCCTCGTGCTAGGACGCCCCCTCTCCTCGCGGGAGAAATTGTAATTAGTCTCTTGCAAAGCTCTGGAAAAAACGAGCTCGCGACAGGGTGCGCCCCTCCGAATCTCTCCTGGCTTAGTTAAAGTGCATAGTTACTGGTATTGTGTGTGTGTGCGGCCCTCGGCCAGTCGACTCGTCGGCCGACCGCACTGCCAGAAACTCATCGGGGGCGATCCGGGAAAAAACGACGCACTTCAGGGAAAATCGCCAGGGACCCGCTTCCGCTCCGCCCGACTTTGCCGGGTATCTACTCGTGCGGCGAAAGCGACGGAGTTTCCACGGGTGTAAACGAGCTAACCCCAACATCGAAGCTCCGGCCGCCGAAGCGGCCTTCTCGGCTCCAGTACTAACGACCGACCCTCAGACAGGCGTGGCCCGGGAGACAATCCGCGGGCCGCAATATGCGTTCAAAACGTCGATGTTCATGTGTCCTGCAGTTCACATGTCGGCGCGCAATTTGCTGCGTTCTTCATCGACCCACGAGCCGAGTGATCCACCGCCCAAGGTTGTACAATTTGGTTAGAGACCGTAGCCTCGCAGAGACCGTCCCCCGCCGACCCCGCCCGCCCCGGGGCGAAGCCGGCCGGCCTCGATGGTTAAGGGGATACGTGAGATCGCCTGGGATTTGAGCCGCCATTTTCGGTAACAGCTCGGGCCGGTGGCGAGTTCTTTAATGCGCGTCACACGCAACCACAACTCGGGAAAAAGGGTAAAGGTAGGGTGTCGGCGCGCGCGCGCCCTCCCTCCGCAGAGTTCGGACGCGCGCCGCCAATATGGCCTGCACCACGCTTCTTTTCATACATATAGAATACCTATAGATATATATAATATAGATAGGTTCGCTTTGCTTGCCGTACCGGACTTACGCTTAGGCAAGCGCTGTTTCTCGGTGCAAATAACCACACGCCAGGCACCGTTCTCCTCCACTTTTCATACATATAGAATACCTATAGATATATATAATATAGATAGGTAGGTATCGAGCTTTGCTTTGACCGTGCTTTCGCTTATTTCGTAGAGCGGCCAGTTTTATATAGCGAGTGCCGCGCCCGCTGCGTGGTGGCTACAGCAACTGTGGCTGTCCGTTGGAAGCCTTTTCCGGGACGCGCCCCAAACCTCCCGGTGCTCCTTCGTTGTAGGGAGAGCACGCGCTACCGCTTGGGGAAGCGTTTCCGCCTTGGCGTCTCCGCCGTGCCGTATGCGACGCGTGTCTCCCCGGCGGCTTTTTCTATAGCGAGTACCGCGGTCCCGCTCAGATTATGAGAATTTGCTGGCTTAATCTTTGCATTTTCTTTGCAAGAGGCACCCTTTTTCGGGTGAGAGAGTTCGGGGATCCCACTCCCGCTCTCGTTCAAAGTTTAGTTTTGTCAAAAAAAAAGACTGGGACTTCCGAGAGACCCGAGTCATAACAGGCTTAATCTTTCTACTTTGCCGGAGACCGGGGGCCCCAGCTCAAGTTACCCCCGGCTCCGTGTCCACCATCTTTCGATTCATCGGCCGCTCGGACTTTCGTCTCAGCGACTCTTTCAGGCCTTGCGCCACTTAGGTTTCAGATTTGACCTCTTTTCGGGTCATTAAGAGAGAGCTCCGGGCTTTCCTAGGCCCGCTCTCTCGCTTTGCTCAGACATTTGAAGTAAAACTGACTAGTCCCGCTCTAGTCGAGACCGGGGGCTAGAGTCATGTGTCACCCCCGGCTCCGTGTCAACCATCTTTCGATTCATAGGTCGCCGAGACGCAAGTCTCGGCGACTCGGTACGGCCGTGCACCACGTGCGGACACCGGGGCCGAGGCTCCCGCTCCGACGTTTCTCTCGCTACCATCTTTCGGGTCGTTAAGAGTCGATACTGCCACTTTCTCGCGTCTCCCTCAGGAAACGGACCATGTTTCGAAACTCTCTTATGCCTTAGGCAAAAAAATTTGGGACTCCCGAGGGAGATCCACAGGTGGCCGGCAGCCTTCAAAGGCCGGCTCGGCGCGCCCGCGCGTTGGGACTTCCGAGAGCACGGAGAGACGGTACTAAGCCATTTTCAGCGTGCGCCGACCCGTTGTTGTTGCTGGCCTTTCGTAGTAATGTGCATTGTCCACAGCGCTCGCGGTCCCACTGAGATAACTCCGCTTTACGCGCGCACATTCCGGCCGTTCGGCGAGGGGTCGTCTGCCGTCCATGACACTTTCAGACCTCTACTGGCTCCTTCCGTCTTACTGGCACGAGCGGCTTCGCCGCACCCGAACGGTTCTGCCTCCGAGCTCACCTCTCTGCCCTTCGGAACGGCGGCAACCCCGTCAAACCACAACCGGCCGCGACCGAGGCTCACTCCAACGACGGAAAGAGTGCGCACACGGCCCGAACCGCAGGGTTTAGCTCCTGGTCCACTTGGGGGCAACCTACCGCCAGGGGCGCCTCCGCTGAGGGCGGAGACTGGCACCCACGACCGAGCCTTGCAATACCCGACGTGAGTCTTAGAAGCGCGACTGAGAGCCGCCTCCCGTTTTATTATCGACGCTCCGGCGGGGGTGGGCGGTAGGGAATTCCGCCTCCCCGTCGTGCACTGACCTCGGTCGGAGGCTACTCCCCCAGTTTGCATCGAGGCGCCGCGGCAGAGAAACACACCTCCGCGCACGGCTGGCTGAGTCGCCGTTCGGCGCCGCCCGGGGTGTATTCACCGGACGGCGCCTTATTCCGGCCCTTACGGGCCTCCCCGCCGCTCGTTTCCGAACGTCGGGTGTTTCTTCCTCCCGCCGAAGCGAGAGAAAGAGTTCCCCCCTGCAGATAGCCCCCCGCAAAGTGACGCCCCGCGAAAAACGAACATTGAAACGCCAGCGTCCTAGCCGCGCCGGGGACCAACCCGACGCGGGGTCGAACGGCAAGCGCCCGCCGCCCGCCTCCGCTTCCCCCAAAAGAGCCGCGCGAACGCCGCTCGCGCGCCGCCCTCCCGGAGACGGTTGACTAGACCGCCCCGTTCGAACGAACGCGTCCGCAGACGCCCGCCGCCCAGAGGCCCAGGACGGGCACGTGAAAGCGAGAAGAAAAAACAAGAGTAGACAGACGGCCGCGAAAAGCGGCGCCCGGGCGGAGGCCCGTTGACTCGCCCTTACTAAGGAGCGTTTAGGTTCAGCTTCAGCCGAGTTCAGCATTCTCGAGAAAGACGAGTTAGCCGAAAATACGACGCCGACGCGCCCCGAAGAGCGCGCCGGCGACGGTCATTCCCACCCGGCCCGCCCGGAGGCGAGCGCGAGCGTATAGGAGCAAGCTTAGCGATGGAAACCAGAGTTTAAGACTATTACTCGTCCCGAATCTTGTGCGCCCAAGTTCCGAAGGAACCCTCTGGCTCCGCAACATCCCTTTTAAGCGTCAGAACAGCACCCACCAGTTTCAGATGATGGTGTACCGAACTTGTTCAGAGGCGCACAACAAGCTACAGCCGAGTCTTTCGCCTATCGACACAGCGTCCACCGCCGATGCTCTATGAAAGAAGAGAAAGAAGTTAGCCGAGGGCGGCCGATTGCGCGCCGACCGACCCCGAAGGGGCCGGACGACGCGTTGATTCCCACCCGGCCGCCGGAGCGGGCGCGAGCGTATGACGGAGACGCCCGAGAGCCGGCTAGCGACTCCCGGTGCTCCCGAGGAAAGGTTTGGCTTTAGCTTCACCCGCACAGCTCCCGTTGGGGCCTAGGTGAGTCACCGTATCCAGACGGCTCCGAAGAGCGTTCCGGACCGTTAATTACCACTCGGACGCCAGACGCGAACGCGAGCGTTTGCCAGAACTACCCAGGATTCGACTCTCTCCTCCCGGGGCTCCGTTAGCTGAAAAAAAAAGGCGGCATTTGGTGAGGCGGCGCCTACCGCGGCGTATCCAGACGGCTCCGAAGAGCGTTCCGGACCGTTAATTCCCACTCGGACGCCAGACGCGAACGCGAGCGTTTGCCAGAACTACCCAGGATTCGACTCTCTCCTCCCGGGGCTCCGTTAGCTGAAAAAAAAAGGCGGCATTTGGTGAGGCGGCGCCTACCGCGGCGTATCCAGACGGCTCCGAAGAGCGTTCCGGACCGTTAATTCCCACTCGGACGCCAGACGCGAACGCGAGCGTTTGCCAGAACTACCCAGGATTCGACGCTCTCCTCCCGGGGCTCCGTTAGCTGAAAAAAAAAGGGCGGCATTTGGTGAGGCGGCGCCTACCGCGGCGTATCCAGACGGCTCCGAAGAGCGTTCCGGACCGTTAATTCCCACTCGGACGCCAGACGCGAACGCGAGCGTTTGCCAGAACTACCCAGGATTCGACTCTCTCCTCCCGGGGCTCCGTTAGCTGAAAAAAAGAAAAAGTCGGGGACCGGGTGAACCCTTCACAGAGCTTACGCGACTCGGCTTCCGCCTCGCCGTTTCGGCCCGTTCCGGGGGCGTGTCCCGGGCGTGTATGTTTAAAGAGGCCAGCCCTGACGCCTCGTGATGAAAGTAGTGATGCGGAGACTTCGTAGTAGCCGCCGCGGCGGAGAGCGTTCACGGTAAAGTTTTCGCGTGTTCAGCATTCTCGAAAAAGACGAGTTAGCCGAAAATACGACGCCGACGCGCCCCGAAGAACGCGCCGGCGACGGTCATTTCCACCCGGCCCGCCCGGAGGCGAGCGCGAGCGTATAGGAGCAAGCTTAGCGATGGAAACCAGAGTTTAAGACTATTACTCGTCCCGAATCTTGTGCGCCCAAGTTCCGAAGGAACCCTCTGGCTCCGCAACATCCCTTTTAAGCGTCAGAACAGCACCCACCAGTTTCAGATGATGGTGTACCGAACTTGTTCAGAGGCGCACAACAAGCTACAGCCGAGTCTTTCGCCTATCGACACAGCGTCCACCGCCGATGCTCTATGAAAGAAGAGAAAGAAGTTAGCCGAGAGAGGCCGAATGCCGCGCCGACCGACCCCGAAGGGCCCGCCGACGCCTTGATTCCCACCCGGCCGCCGGAGCGGGCGCGAGCGTATGACGGAGACGCCCGGGGCTACCGGTGCTCCCAAGGAAAGTGCTTTCGCTCTACCGTGTCAGCTCCCCTTGCCGCGCGCGACACGTCTCTTTTCGTAGAGCGGCCCGTTTTCTATAGCGAGTGCCGCGCCCGCTGCGTGGTGGCTACAGCAACTGCGGCTGTCCGTTGGAAGCCTTTTCCGGGACGCGCCCCAAACCTCCCGGTGCTCCTTCGTTGTAGGGAGAGCACGCGCTACCGCTTGGGGAAGCGTTTCCGCCTCGGCGTCTCCGCCGTGCCGTATGCGACGCGTGTCTCCCCGGCGGCCTTTTCTATAGCGAGTACCGCGGTCCCGCTCAGATTATGAGAATTTGCTTAAATCTTAGAGTGAGCACGCGCTACCGCTTGGGGAAGCGTTTCCGCCTTGGCGTCTCCGCCGTGCCGTATGCGACGCGTGCCCCTCCCGCGGCTTTTTCTATAGCGAGCACCGCTGATATTCCCGCTGATATTCTGGAATTACCGTGGCTGCGCGTACGGAGACCGTTTCCCGCGAGGCGCACCTCCGGGGCTCCGTACGCTCTTACAGTGTCCTGGACTGTCCCCGGGAGCCGAGCTCCTACTCCCGGGCTCCGTTATGGCTTTCGCGCAGCTGGCTAGGCTGCGTTCGGAGACTGTCCCGGAGGCGGCAGACGGACCTCCGGGGCTCCTTTCGCGGCGGTTTGTATAGCGAGGCCGTTCCCGCTCTGATAACTTTGTAATAATGATCCTTCCGAAGGTTCACCTACGGAAACCTTGTTACGACTTTTACTTCCTCTAAATATTCAAGTTCGGTCATCTTTCCGGCTCTACGGCCCCTGAGAAGGGTCCGCGGGCTGGTCCGAAGACCTCACTAAAATATTCAATCGGTAGTAGCGACGGGCGGTGTGTACAAAGGGCAGGGACTTAATCAGCGGGAAGTAATGATTCCCGCTTACTAGGCATTCCTCGTTGGTGGGGAATAATTGCAAGCCCCAATCCCTAGCACGAAGGAGTTTCAACGGGTTACCCGGCCCTCTCGAGCAAGGAAAACACACGTTGATACCTTCAGTGTAGCGCGCGTGCTGCCCAGAACATCTAAGGGCATTACAGACCTGTTATTGCCCCACTTCCTGCGGCTGGAAGCCGCCTGTCCCTCTAAGAAGAGTGTTGGTCGCCGGCTGCACAGGGGATGCCGGTTTCGACTAGTTAGTAGGGTAGGATCTCGTTCGTTATCGCAATTAAGCAGACAAATCACTCCACGAACTAAGAACGGCCATGCACCACCACCCACCGAATCAAGAAAGAGCTCTCAATCTGTCAATCCTTCCGGTGTCCTGGCCTGATGAGGTTCCCCGCGTTGAGTCAAATTAAGCCGCAGGCTCCACGTCTGGTGGTGCCCTTCCGTCAATTCCTTTAAGTTTCAGCTTTGCAACCATACTTCCCCCGGAACCCAAAGACTTTGGTTTCCCGGAGGCTGCCCGCCGTGACATCTAAGACACACAGCGGATCGCTAGTTGGCATAGTTTATGGTTAGAACTAGGGCGGTATCTGATCGCCTTCGAACCTCTAACTTTCGTTCTTGATTAAAGAAAACATACTTGGCAAACGCTTTCGCTCCAGTTCGTCTTGCGACGATCCAAGAATTTCACCTCTAACGTCGCAATACGGATGCCCCCGGCAATCCCCATTAATCATTACCTCGACTTCCGAAAACCAACAAAATAGAACCGAGGTCCTATTCCATTATTCCATGCAAGAGTATTCGGGCAGACAAAGGCCTGCGTTAAGCACGTTAATTTGTTCAAAGTAAACGTGCCGGCCCGCACGACACTCAGTTAAGAGCACCGCGGCGGGTGAGATCGGGGTCCGCCTTCCACGGGGCATCAACGCCCCCGAGAGCCCGGCCCGACAGCGATTGCTCACCGCCGGAGCCTGGCCCGAGAGCGCCTGCCGCCGCAGTCGGCTCGCGCCCACCGGCAGGACGCCCCGCACGCATGCCAGTTGGACACCGACGAGCGGTGAACCGGCAGCGCAGGGCACAGGTCAAACTACGAGCTTTTTAACCGCAGCAATTTTAATATACGCTATTAGAGCTGGAATTACCGCGGCTGCTGGCACCAGACTGGCCCTCTAATGGGTAATCGTTAAGAGATTTAAAATGTTCTCATTCCGATTACGGGGCCTCGGATGAGTCCCGTATCGTTATTTTTCGTCACTACCTCCCCGTGCCGGGAGTGGGTAATTTGCGCGCCTGCTGCCTTCCTTGGATGTGGTAGCCGTTTCTCAGGCTCCCTCTCCGGAATCGAACCCTGATTCCCCGTCACCCGTTACAACCATGGTAGGCGCAAAACCTACCATCGTCAGTTGATAAGGCAGACATTTGAAGGACACGTCGCCGGTGCGGAGACCGTGCGATCAGCCCAAGGTTATCCAGAGTCACCAAAACGGAACGACCGGGCGAGCCGGCCGATTGGCTTTGATCTAATAAAAGCGTCCTTCCCCTTTCGGGTCACGACTGAAATGCATGTATTAGCTCTAGAATTACCACAGTTATCCAAGTAACTTTTAGGTCCAAGGAACCATAACCGATTTAATGAGCCATTCGCGGTTTCACTCTACAACAGTTTGTACTGAGGCATGCATGGCTTAATCTTTAAGACAAGCATATCACTACTGGCAGGATCAACCAGGGATCCAGGCCGTTTCGACCTTCTCCGACCGCCGCCCGTGAGCGGCGGCCCACAACACATACTCCACCAATCTCTCTCAACACACTCTCTCGCCCCGTAGGGGCCCACTCGGCGACGGACGCCCGCTAGGGGCGCCCGCCGCTTTCGCATTCGACGCCGCGCCAGACCGAAGCCCGGGCACGGCGAAGAACCGCGAACGGAAAAAAAGGGTCGCGCATAGGGTCGTGCATGTGCAGAGGGCCGCGCGTAGCTGTGACGGATGCCGGAATACAGGACTGGGCAAGGCCCCACCGGCAAGCCGAAAAACCGACGGCCGGGCGTCTCCGCCGAGGAAGATGCGCCGACCGCCGGGCCCCGCCGCACGAGGCGGCCGATAGAGTATTTGCTAGTTGCTTTCCTTCGCCTCCTCCTCCTCCGCCGCCCCGAAGCCAAGGAAAGCCGAATGCTTCGGGGCCCTTCTCGCTGCCGCCTTCCTCTCTCGCCTCCCGGGGTGGTCAGTCCCGTCTCTCTCTCCCAGCCGGGCGCCTCTCGTCCTCTCCGCGCCCGGCCGCCGGCATACTCAGCCGTCGCCCCGAAGCCAGGAATCTCGAAAGGATGCTCCGGGGCCCGCTCTAGGGTGTGTCAAGCCCGTCTCTCCTCCTCCGCGCCGGTGCAAAAATGCTTTTAGGCGCACTCCCGGGGTGGTCAGTCCCGTCTCTCTCTCTCTCTCTCTCAGCCGGGCGCCTCTCGTCCTCGCCGCGCCCGGCCGCCGGCATCCTCAGCCGTCGCCCCGAAGCCAGGAATCTCGAAAGCATGCTCCGGGGCCCGCTCTAGGGTGTGTCAAGCCCGTCTCTCCTCCTCCTCCCCGGCATCCTCTCCATCGCCCCGAAGCCAGGATGCCGCAAAATGCTCCGGAGCCCGCACATTCCTCGTTTCTCACCGAACGCCACAGCTCTCTCTCCACCGCCCCTAGTATCTAATCGTTCGGGGCCTCCTCCCGGGTTCCTCCGCGACCGTCGCCACTCGGCCGCCACCGCCCCGAAGCCAGGAACACCGGGAATGATGCTTCGGGGCCCTCTTCCATATTTCTCAGGCAGCGTAACAGATCTCAAAGAACTGCCGGGGAAACCGCTGCCTCGGGTAGCCTTCCAACGGGTACCCTTCCCCTATAATGGGAGAAATACCGTCCCCACACTTTTTCACAGGGAATCGCCTCATTTCCCCGGCCGACGGCACCTGCTGTCCGAATATTGCCTCTTATGTCCGTTAACAATATCGGATTCACGTTCGCACCGCCGGCCGCACATGCTTTCTCCCGCCACCATCACAGGTCTCGCTTCAAGGCCCCGCATTGCCAAATGTACTATTTCGGGGCCTTCGCCAACTTTCTCGGCCATCGCCACATATCCGTGTTTCAGTCCCGCACATTTAAACCAAGCCTTTTGCCGGGAACTCTCCTCGTTTCTCACAGACTGCCACAGCTCTCTCTCTCCACCGCCCCTAGTATCTAATCGTTCGGGGCCTCCTCCCGGGTTCCTCCGCGACCGTCACCACTCGGCCGCCGCCGCCCCGAAGCCAGGAACACCGGGAATGATGCTTCGGGGCCCACTTCCATATTTCTCAGGCAGCGTAACAGATCTCAAAGAACTGCCGGGGAAACCGCTGCCTCGGGTAGCCTTCCAACGGGTACCCTTCCCCTATAATGGGAGAAATACCGTCCCCACACTTTTTAAGAGGGAATCGCCTCATTTCCCCGGCCGACGGCACCTGCTGTCCGAATATTGCCTCGTATGCCCGTTAACAATATCGGCTTCACATTCGCACCGCCGGCCGCACATGCTTTCTCCCGCCACCATCACAGGTCTCGCTTCAAGGCCCCGCATTGCCAAATGTACTATTTCGGGGCCTTCGCCAACTTTCTCGGCCATCGCCACATATCCGTGTTTCAGTCCCGCATAATTAAACCAAGCATTTTGCCGGGAACTCTCCTCGTTTCTCACCGAACGCCACAGCTCTCTCTCTCCACCGCCCCTAGTTGCCAGCTTCCTTCGGGGCCTCCTCCGGGGTTCCTCCGCGACCGTCGCCACTCGGCCGCCGCCGCCCCGAAGCCAGGAACACCGGGAATGATGCTTCGGGGCCCTCTTCCATATTCCTCAGGCAGCGTAACAGATCTCAAAGAACTGCCGGGGAAACCGCTGCCTCGGGTAGCCTTCCAACGGGTACCCTTCCCCTATAATGGGAGAAATACCGTCCCCACACTTTTTCACAGGGAATCGCCTCATTTCCCCGGCCGACGGCACCTGCTGTCCGAATATTGCCTCGTATGTCCGTTAACAATATCGGATTCACGTTCGCACCGCCGGCCGCACATGCTTTCTCCCGCCACCATCACAGGTCTCGCTTCAAGGCCCCGCATTGCCAAATGTACTATTTCGGGGCCTTCGCCAACTTTCTCGGCCATCGCCACATATCCGTGTTTCAGTCCCGCATAATTAAACCAAGCATTTTGCCGGGAACTCTCCTCGTTTCTCACAGACTGCCACAGCTCTCTCTCTCCACCGCCCCTAGTATCTAATCGTTCGGGGCCTCCTCCCGGGTTCCTCCGCGACCGTCACCACTCGGCCGCCGCCGCCCCGAAGCCAGGAACACCGGGAATGATGCTTCGGGGCCCTCTTCCATATTTCTCAGGCAGCGTAACAGATCTCAAAGAACTGCCGGGGAAACCGCTGCCTCGGGTAGCCTTCCAACGGGTACCCTTCCCCTATAATGGGAGAAATACCGTCCCCGCACTTTTTAAGAGAGATTCGCCTCATTTCCCCGGCCGACGGCACCTGCTGTCCGAATATTGCCTCGTATGCCCGTTAACAATATCGGCTTCACATTCGCACCGCCGGCCGCACATGCTTTCTCCCGCCACCATCACAGGTCTCACTTCACGGCCCCGGAGTGACAGATGTACTGTTCCGGGGCCTTCGCCACTTTTCTCGGCCACCGCCACATATCCGTGTTTCAGTCCCGCTTATTTAAACCAAGCATTTTGCGGGGAACTCTCCTCGTTTCTCACCCACCGCCACAGCTCTGTCTCTCCACCGCCCCTAGTTGCCAGCTTCCTTCGGGGCCTCCTCCGGGGTTCCTCCGCGACCGTCGCCACTCGGCCGCCGCCGCCCCGAAGCCAGGAACACCGGGAATGATGCTTCGGGGCCCTCTTCCATATTTCTCAGGCAGCGTAACAGATCTCAAAGAACTGCCGGGGAAACCGCTGCCTCGGGTAGCCGTCGAACGGGTACCCTTCCCCTATAATGGGAGAAATACCGTCCCCGCACTTTTTTCGTGGGAATCTCCTTTTTTTCTCGGCCAGCGGCGCCTCCGACCGGTCATTGCTTCGAAAAGCCCACAAGCAAAGTTTTTGCGGGCCGCGCCATTATTTCCCAGCTACCTTCACAGGTCTCGCTTCACGGCCCCGGAGTGACAGATGTACTGTTCCGGGGCCTTCGCCACTTTTCTCGGCCACCGCCACATATCCGTGTTTCAGTCCCGCATATTTAAACCAAGCATTTTGCCGGGAACTCGCCTCGTTTCTCACCGACCGCCACAGCTTTCTCTCTCCACCGCCCCTGGTATCAAATCGCTTCGGGGCCTCCTCCCGGGTTCCTCCGCGACCGTCGCCACTCGGCCGCCACCGCCCCGAAGCCGGGACAAATGCTTCGGGGCGCCTCGAGGGCCCATGCCCTATAATGGGAGAAAACCCGTCCCCAGGCAATCTCCAGGGAAAACGTCTTTTTTCTCGGCCAGCGGCGCCCCAGACCGGGCATTTCTTTCCAAAGCCCGTAAGCAAAGTTTCTGCGGGCCGCGCCACTATTTCCCAGCTACCGTCACAGGTCTCGCTTTAAGGCCCCGGAGTGACAGAAAGAATAATCCGGGGCCTCCGCCGATTTTCTCGGCCACCGCTACAGCTCAGTGTTTGTTTCCCGGCATCTTTAAAAATGCACATGCCGGGAACTCGGCCGATTTCTCACCGACCGCCACAGGTCTCGCTCCACCGCCCCTAGTTGCCAAATTCGTTTCGGGGCCTCCGCCAGGGTTCCTCCGCGACCGCCGCCACTCGGCCGCCACCGCCCCGAAGCCGGGTAAAGATGCTTCGGGGCCCCTCGAGGGCCCATGCCCTATAATGGGAGAAAACCCGTCCCCAGGCAATCTCCAGGGAAAACGTCTTTTTTCTCGGCCAGCGGCGCCCCAGACCGGGCATTTCTTCCAAAAGCCCGTAATCAAACTTTCTGCGGGCCGCGCCAATATTTTCTCAGCGACCGTCACAGGTCTCGTTTCACCTCCCGTAACGCTCTTTTTCTTTCAAACTCTGCCCTCTGGCCCTAACTTTTTGGGCCTTCTCCAAACACCTTTTTCACTTGAGGAAGTGGTCAGTTTCCTCGGCGAACGGCGGGGCAGACGCCGCCGTTCGCGTAAAGGTGCGTCAACAACTCTCAAAACTCTCTCCCGGGAGCCGTTTCGGCCTCCCGCGCAGCTAGCCTTCGTCTCCCGACATTTCCGAGAGCTCCCGTGCACCCCAGCTTACACGGGAACTCGCCTCATTTCCCACCGACCGTCACAGGTCTCTCTGCGAGGCCCCGGAGTTCCAAGTAACGATCCCGGGGCCTCCGCCGATATTCTCGGCCACCTTCACAGCTCTGTCTTTGTTTCCCGGCATCTTTTAAAATGCACTTTGCCGGGAACTCGGCCGCTTTCTCAGCGACCGTCACAGGTCTCGTTTCACCTCCCGTAACGCTCTTTTTCTTTCAAACTCTGCCCTCTGGCCCTAACTTTTTGGGCCTTCTCCAAACACCTTTTTTACTTGAGGAAGTGGTCAGTTTCCTCGGCGAACGGCGGGGCAGACGCCGCCATTCGCGAAAAGGTGCGTCAACAACTCTCAAAACTCTCTCCCGGGAGCCGTTTCGGCCTCCCGCGCAGCTAGCCTTCGTCTCCCGACATTTCCGAGAGCTCCCGTGCTCCCCAGCTTACACGGGAACTCGCCTCATTTCCCACCGACTGTCACAGGTCTCTCTGCGAGGCCCCGGAGTTCCAAGTAACGATCCCGGGGCCTCCGCCGATATTCTCGGCCACCTTCACAGCTCTGTCTTTGTTTCCCGGCATCTTTTAAAATGCACTTTGCCGGGAACTCGGCCGCTTTCTCAGCGACCGTCACAGGTCTCGTTTCACCTCCCGCAACGCTCTTTTTCTTTCAAACTCTGCCCTCTGGCCCTAACTTTTTGGGCCTTCTCCAAACACCTTTTTCACTTGAGGAAGTGGTCAGTTTCCTCGGCGAACGGCGGGGCAGACGCCGCCGTTCGCGTAAAGGTGCGTCAACAACTCTCAAAACTCTCTCCCGGGAGCCGTTTCGGCCTCCCGCGCAGCTAGCCTTCGTCTCCCGACATCTCCGAGAGCTCCCGTGCACCCCAGCTTACACGGGAACTCGCCTCATTTCCCACCGACCGTCACAGGTCTCGTTTCACCTCCCGTAACGCTCTTTTTCCTTCAAACTCTGCCCTCTGGCCCTAAATTTTTGGGGCCTCTCCAAACACCTTTTTCACTTGAGGAAGTGGTCAGTTTCCTCGGCGAACGGCGGGGCAGACGCCGCCATTCGCGTAAAGGTGCGTCAACAACCCCGGCATCTTTAAAAATGCACTTTGCCGGGAACTCGGCCGCTTTCTCAGCGACCATCACAGGTCTCCTTTCACCTCCCGTAACGCTCTTTTTCTTTCAAACTCTGCCCTCTGGCCCTAAATTTTTGGGGCCTCTCCAAACACCTTTTCTACTTGAGGAAGTGGTCAGTTTCCTCGGCGAACGGCGGGGCAGACGCCGCCATTCGCGTAAAGGTGCGTCAACAACCCCGGCATCTTTAAAAATGCACTTTGCCGGGAACTCGGCCGCTTTCTCAGCGACCGTCACAGGTCTCGTTTCACCTCCCGTAACGCTCTTTTTCTTTCAAACTCTGCCCTCTGGCCCTAAATTTTTGGGGCCTTTCCAAACACCTTTTCTACTTGAGGAAGTGGTCAGTTTCCTCGGCAAACGGCGGGGCAGACGCCGCCGTTCGCGTACAAGGTGCGTCAACAACTCTCAAAACTCTCTCCCGGGAGCCGTTTCGGCCTCCCGCGCAGCTAGCCGTCGTCTTCCCATGTCTCCGAGAGTTCCCGTGCACGCTCGACTCTGAAATTTTTACAAGTGTCGCTACCGCGCGGTGGCTAAGGGCCCGACTTTGCGGGCCCCGCACCGCCGGTCCGCGCTTCGTAGTGGAGTTGTCCCAGCTTCAACTCCGAGTCCGGCGTGCGTATTCTCGTTTCCGTGTACGGGAACTTCTCAGAAGAGCCTCGGCAGAGCGACACGTCGCTCCGCGGGAGCCGTCAAACGCAGCCCGCACAGCTTTCTCACTCGAATTTTTACAAGTCCTGCGGCTCGGAAATGTTTCAGAGTCCCACGCCATGTGCTCTATAAGTTGGCGTGTGCTCTATATTCGGACTTTTCCTCCGAGACGCGTTTCCGTATTGACGATCTATTGCTTCGGAAACACTTTGTTACTTTTCGCCCGGCCGCCAGCTCGGCCTCTAAGGGGCAACTTTCGCGCCGGACTCGGAAATTTTTACAAGTCCAGCTCTCCGGGAGCCGTTTTCAACTCCTTCTCTCGCGGCCTTCCGGCCTTCCAGACGCCTCGGCCCGCCTTCTAGGCCGAGACTAGTTTCCGTACTGACGATCTATTGCTTCGGAAACACTTTGTCGCTTTTCGCCCGGCCGCCAGCTCGGCCTCTAAGGGGCAACTTTCGCGCCGGACTCGGAAATTTTTACAAGTCCAGCTCTCCGGGAGCCGTTTTCAACTCCTTCTCCCGCGGCCTCCCGGCCTTCCAGACGCCTCGGCCCGCCTTCTAGGCCGAGACAAGTTTCCGTACTGACGATCTATTGCTTCGGAAACACTTTGTTGCATTTCGCCCGGCCGCCAGCTCGGCCTCTAAGGGGCAACTTTTTCGGCCGACTCCGAAATTTTTCAAAGTCCAGACGCCGAAGCGCTCTGCGAAAATTGTTCTCGCCATCTTTTAATATGTTGTTCCTGACGTCGAGATAGACGTTTTAAACATATATTGGTTTGACATTTTTTTTCGTCCGACTTTGAAAAATTTCAAAGTCCAACACTCACTACCGGGGCGCCTTACGGGACCCCGGCGAGCGAGCCGCCGACCGCCGGGCACCTCGGAGAGGTTCCCGGCGGCCACCAAGTAACGCCGCATGTCGTAGCGGGGCGCGCCGGACTTGGTCACCGGCAGGACCCCGCGCGCTTCCATAGGGGGTCCCTATAATGGGAGAAATCCCGTCCCCGAACTGTCGCTGCGGGTTGCGTTCATTTTCACCGGTGACCGGCGGGTTGCGTCCGGCGTGGGGCGCTTCCACCCGTGAACGCGATTTCGCGTGTGCTTTATAATTCTGCGTGTGCTCTATTTTCTGACTTTGCAATTTTACAAGTCCCGCGGCTCCGAATTGTTTCAGAGTGCTTGCCGTGTGCTCTTTTTTCCGACTTTGACATTTTTCAGTGTCAAGTATTTGGCGTGTGCTCGCCAAATTTGCCGTGTGCTCTTTCTCCGACTGAAATTTTTACAAGTCCAGCTCTCCGGGAGCCGTTTTCAACTCCTTCTCCACGGCCCGCAGGGCCTTCCACAAGCCTCGGCCCGCCTTCCAGGCCGAGACGGGTTTCCGTACTGACGATCTAATGCGTAGGAAACACTTTGTCGCTTTTCGCCCGGCCGCCAGCTCGGCCTCTAAGGGGCAACTTTTTCGGCCGACTCCGAAAAATTTCAAAGTCCCGACGCCGAAGCGCTCTGGGAAAATTGTTCTCGCCATCTTTTAATATGTTGTTCCTGACGTCGAGATAGACGTTTTAAACATATATTGGTTTGACATTTTTTTTCGTCCGACTTTGAAAAATTTCAAAGTCCAACACTCACTACCGGGGCGCCTTACGGGACCCCGGCGAGCGAGCCGCCGACCGCCGGGCACCTCGGAGAGGTTCCCGGCGGCCACCAAGTAACGCCGCATGTCGTAGCGGGGCGCGCCGGACTTGGCCACCGGCAGGACCCCGCGCGCTTCCATAGGGGGTCCCTATAATGGGAGAAATCCCGTCTCCGAACGGTCGCTGCGGGTTGCGTTCGTTTTCACCGGTGACCGGCGGGTTGCGTCCGGCGCGGGGCGCTTCCACCCGTGAACGCGATTTCGCGTGTGCCTTTTTAATTCTGCGTGTGCTCTATTTTCCGACTTTGCCATTTTACAAGTCCCGCGGCTCCGAATTGTTTCAGAGTGCTTGCCGTGTGCTCTTTTTTCCGACTTTGACATTTTTCAGTGTCGAGTATTTGGCGTGTGCTCGCCAAATTGCCGTGTGCTCTCTCTCTCCGACTCGGAAATTTTTACAAGTCCCGACGCCGAAGCGCTCCGAGAAAATTGTTCTCGCCAAGTTTTAATATGTTGTTCCTGACGTCGAGAAAGACGTTTTAAACATATATTGGTTGGACATTTTTTTTCGTCCGACTTTGAAAATTTTCAGTTTGGCGTGTGCTCTATATTTTTTGCGTGTGCTCTATTTTCCGACTTTGCCGTTTTTCAGAGTCCGGCGGCTCCGAATTGTTTCAGAGTGTTCGCCGTGTGCTCTTTTTTCCGACTTTGACATTTTCAAGTATTTGGCGTGTGCTCGCCAAATTTGCCGTGTGCTCTTTCTCCGACTCTGAAATTTTTACAAGTCCAGCTCTCCGGGAGCCGTTTTCAACTCCTTCTCCACGGCCCGCAGGGCCTTCCACAAGCCTCGGCCCGCCTTCCAGGCCGAGACGGGTTTCCGTACTGACGATCTAATGCGTAGGAAACACTTTGTCGCTTTTCGCCCGGCCGCCAGCTCGGCCTCTAAGGGGCAACTTTTTCGGCCGACTCCGAAAAATTTCAAAGTCCCGACGCCGAAGCGCTCTGGGAAAATTGTTCTCGCCATCTTTTAATATGTTGTTCCTGACGTCGAGATAGACGTTTTAAACATATATTGGTTTGACATTTTTTTTCGTCCGACTTTGAAAAATTTCAAAGTCCAACACTCACTACCGGGGCGCCTTACGGGACCCCGGCGAGCGAGCCGCCGACCGCCGGGCACCTCGGAGAGGTTCCCGGCGGCCACCAAGTAACGCCGCATGTCGTAGCGGGGCGCGCCGGACTTGGCCACCGGCAGGACCCCGCGCGCTTCCATAGGGGGTCCCTATAATGGGAGAAATCCCGTCTCCGAACGGTCGCTGCGGGTTGCGTTCGTTTTCACCGGTGACCGGCGGGTTGCGTCCGGCGCGGGGCGCTTCCACCCGTGAACGCGATTTCGCGTGTGCCTTTTTAATTCTGCGTGTGCTCTATATTCCGACTTTGCCATTTTACAAGTCCCGCGGCTCCGAATTGTTTCAGAGTGCTTGCCGTGTGCTCTTTTTTCCGACTTTGACATTTTTCAGTGTCGAGTATTTGGCGTGTGCTCGCCAAATTGCCGTGTGCTCTCTCTCTCCGACTCGGAAATTTTTACAAGTCCCGACGCCGAAGCGCTCCGAGAAAATTGTTCTCGCCAAGTTTTAATATGTTGTTCCTGACGTCGAGAAAGACGTTTTAAACATATATTGGTTGGACATTTTTTTTCGTCCGACTTTGAAAATTTTCAGTTTGGCGTGTGCTCTATATTTTTTGCGTGTGCTCTATTTTCCGACTTTGCCGTTTTTCAGAGTCCGGCGGCTCCGAATTGTTTCAGAGTGTTCGCCGTGTGCTCTTTTTTCCGACTTTGACATTTTTCAAGTATTTGGCGTGTGCTCGCCATATTTGCCGTGTGCTCTTTCTCCGACTCGGAAATTTTTACAAGTCCGGCTCTCCGGGAGCCGTTTTCAACTCCTTCTCCACGGCCCGCAGGGCCTTCCACAAGCCTCGGCCCGCCTTCCAGGCCGAGACGGGTTTCCGTACTGACGATCTGATGCGTAGGAAACACTTTGTCGCTTTTCGCCCGGCCGCCAGCTCGGCCTCTAAGGGGCAACTTTTTCGGCCGACTCCGAAAAATTTCAAAGTCCCGACGCCGAAGCGCTCTGGGAAAATTGTTCTCGCCATGTTTTAATATGTTGTTCCTGACGTCGAGATAGACGTTTTAAACATATATTGGTTTGACATTTTTTTTTCGTCCGACTTTGAAAAATTTCAAAGTCCCACACTCACTACCGGGGCGCCTTACGGGACCCCGGCGAGCGAGCCGCCGACCGCCGGGCGCCTCGGAGAGGTTCCCGGCGGCCACCAAGTAACGCCGCCAATGTCAGAAGCGGGGCGCGCCGGACTTGGCCGCCGGCAGGGGTCGCGCGCGCTATACCAACCCCCTATAATGGGAGAAATCCCGTCTCCAGACGGTCGCTGCGGGTTGCATTCGTTTTCACCGGTGACCGGCGGGTTGCGTCCGGCGCGGGGCGCTTCCACCCGTGAACGCGATTTCGCGTGTGCTTTTTTAATTCTGCGTGTGCTCTATTTTCCGACTTTGCCATTTTACAAGTCCCGCGGCTCCGAATTGTTTCAGAGTGCTTGCCGTGTGCTCTTTTTTCCGACTTTGACATTTTTCAGTGTCCAGTATTTGGCGTGTGCTCGCCAAATTGCCGTGTGCTCTCTCTCTCCGACTCGGAAATTTTTACAAGTCCCGACGCCGAAGCGCTCCGAGAAAATTGTTCTCGCCAAGTTTTAATATGTTGTTCCTGACGTCGAGAAAGACGTTTTAAACATATATTGGTTGGACATTTTTTTTCGTCCGACTTTGAAAATTTTCAGTTTGGCGTGTGCTCTATATTTTTTGCGTGTGCTCTATTTTCCGACTTTGCCGTTTTTCAGAGTCCGGCGGCTCCGAATTGTTTCAGAGTGTTCGCCGTGTGCTCTTTTTTCCGACTTTGACATTTTCAAGTATTTGGCGTGTGCTCGCCAAATTTGCCGTGTGCTCTTTCTCCGACTCTGAAATTTTTACAAGTCCAGCTCTCCGGGAGCCGTTTTCAACTCCTTCTCCACGGCCCGCAGGGCCTTCCACAAGCCTCGGCCCGCCTTCCAGGCCGAGACGGGTTTCCGTACTGACGATCTAATGCGTAGGAAACACTTTGTCGCTTTTCGCCCGGCCGCCAGCTCGGCCTCTAAGGGGCAACTTTTTCGGCCGACTCCGAAAAATTTCAAAGTCCCGACGCCGAAGCGCTCTGGGAAAATTGTTCTCGCCATCTTTTAATATGTTGTTCCTGACGTCGAGATAGACGTTTTAAACATATATTGGTTTGACATTTTTTTTCGTCCGACTTTGAAAAATTTCAAAGTCCAACACTCACTACCGGGGCGCCTTACGGGACCCCGGCGAGCGAGCCGCCGACCGCCGGGCACCTCGGAGAGGTTCCCGGCGGCCACCAAGTAACGCCGCATGTCGTAGCGGGGCGCGCCGGACTTGGCCACCGGCAGGACCCCGCGCGCTTCCATAGGGGGTCCCTATAATGGGAGAAATCCCGTCTCCGAACGGTCGCTGCGGGTTGCGTTCGTTTTCACCGGTGACCGGCGGGTTGCGTCCGGCGCGGGGCGCTTCCACCCGTGAACGCGATTTCGCGTGTGCCTTTTTAATTCTGCGTGTGCTCTATATTCCGACTTTGCCATTTTACAAGTCCCGCGGCTCCGAATTGTTTCAGAGTGCTTGCCGTGTGCTCTTTTTTCCGACTTTGACATTTTTCAGTGTCGAGTATTTGGCGTGTGCTCGCCAAATTGCCGTGTGCTCTCTCTCTCCGACTCGGAAATTTTTACAAGTCCCGACGCCGAAGCGCTCCGAGAAAATTGTTCTCGCCAAGTTTTAATATGTTGTTCCTGACGTCGAGAAAGACGTTTTAAACATATATTGGTTGGACATTTTTTTTCGTCCGACTTTGAAAATTTTCAGTTTGGCGTGTGCTCTATATTTTTTGCGTGTGCTCTATTTTCCGACTTTGCCGTTTTTCAGAGTCCGGCGGCTCCGAATTGTTTCAGAGTGTTCGCCGTGTGCTCTTTTTTCCGACTTTGACATTTTTCAAGTATTTGGCGTGTGCTCGCCATATTTGCCGTGTGCTCTTTCTCCGACTCGGAAATTTTTACAAGTCCGGCTCTCCGGGAGCCGTTTTCAACTCCTTCTCCACGGCCCGCAGGGCCTTCCACAAGCCTCGGCCCGCCTTCCAGGCCGAGACGGGTTTCCGTACTGACGATCTGATGCGTAGGAAACACTTTGTCGCTTTTCGCCCGGCCGCCAGCTCGGCCTCTAAGGGGCAACTTTTTCGGCCGACTCCGAAAAATTTCAAAGTCCCGACGCCGAAGCGCTCTGGGAAAATTGTTCTCGCCATGTTTTAATATGTTGTTCCTGACGTCGAGATAGACGTTTTAAACATATATTGGTTTGACATTTTTTTTTCGTCCGACTTTGAAAAATTTCAAAGTCCCACACTCACTACCGGGGCGCCTTACGGGACCCCGGCGAGCGAGCCGCCGACCGCCGGGCGCCTCGGAGAGGTTCCCGGCGGCCACCAAGTAACGCCGCCAATGTCAGAAGCGGGGCGCGCCGGACTTGGCCGCCGGCAGGGGTCGCGCGCGCTATACCAACCCCCTATAATGGGAGAAATCCCGTCTCCAGACGGTCGCTGCGGGTTGCGTTCGTTTTCACCGGTGACCGGCGGGTTGCGTCCGGCGCGGGGCGCTTCCACCCGTGAACGCGATTTCGCGTGTGCCTTTTTAATTCTGCGTGTGCTCTATTTTCCGACTTTGCCATTTTACAAGTCCCGCGGCTCCGAATTGTTTCAGAGTGCTTGCCGTGTGCTCTTTTTTCCGACTTTGACATTTTTCAAGTATTTGGCGTGTGCTCGCCAAATTGCCGTGTGCTCTCTCTCCGACTCGGAAATTTTTACAAGTCCCGACGCCGAAGCGCTCCGAGAAAATTGTTCTCGCCAAGTTTTAATATGTTGTTCCTGACGTCGAGAAAGACGTTTTAAACATATATTGGTTGGACATTTTTTTCGTCCGACTTTGAAAATTTTCAGTTTGGCGTGTGCTCTATATTTTTTGCGTGTGCTCTATTTTCCGACTTTGCCGTTTTTCAGAGTCCGGCGGCTCGGAATTGTTTCAGAGTGTTCGCCGTGTGCTCTTTTTTCCGACTTTGACATTTTTCAAGTATTTGGCGTGTGCTCGCCAAATTTGCCGTGTGCTCTTTCTCAGACTCTGAAATTTTTACAAGTCCAGCTCTCCGGGAGCCGTTTTCAACTCCTTCTCCGCGGCCCGCAGGGCCTTCCACAAGCCTCGGCCCGCCTTCCAGGCCGAGACGGGTTTCCGTACTGACGATCTAATGCGTAGGAAACACTTTGTCGCTTTTCGCCCGGCCGCCAGCTCGGCCTCTAAGGGGCAACTTTTTCGGCCGACTCCGAAAAATTTCAAAGTCCCGACGCCGAAGCGCTCTGGGAAAATTGTTCTCGCCATCTTTTAATATGTTGTTCCTGACGTCGAGATAGACGTTTTAAACATATATTGGTTTGACATTTTTTTTTCGTCCGACTTTGAAAAATTTCAAAGTCCGACACTCACTACCGGGGCGCCTTACGGGACCCCGGCGAGCGAGCCGCCGACCGCCGGGCGCCTCGGAGAGGTTCCCGGCGGCCACCAAGTAACGCCGCCAATGTCAGAAGCGGGGCGCGCCGGACTTGGCCGCCGGCAGGGGTCGCGCGCGCTATACCAACCCCCTATAATGGGAGAAATCCCGTCTCCAGACGGTCGCTGCGGGTTGCGTTCGTTTTCACCGGTGACCGGCGGGTTGCGTCCGGCGCGGGGCGCTTCCACCCGTGAACGCGATTTCGCGTGTGCCTTTTTAATTCTGCGTGTGCTCTATTTTCCGACTTTGCCATTTTACAAGTCCCGCGGCTCCGAATTGTTTCAGAGTGCTTGCCGTGTGCTCTTTTTTCCGACTTTGACATTTTTCAAGTATTTGGCGTGTGCTCGCCAGATTTGCCGTGTGCTCTTTCTCCGACTCTGAAATTTTTACAAGTCCAGCTCTCCGGGAGCCGTTTTCAACTCCTTCTCCACGGCCGCAGGGCCTTCCAGACGCCTCGGCCCGCCTTCAAGGCCGAGACGGGTTTCCGTACTGACGATCTAATGCGTCGGAAACACTTTGTCGCTTTTCGCCCGGCCGCCAGCTCGGCCTCTAAGGGGCAACTTTTTCGGCCGACTCCGAAAAATTTCAAAGTCCCGACGCCGAAGCGCTCTCGGAAAATTGTTCTCGCCATCTTTTAATATGTTGTTCCTGACGTCGAGATAGACGTTTTAAACATATATTGGTTTGACATTTTTTTTCGTCCGACTTTGAAAAATTTCAAAGTCCGACACTCACTACCGGGGCGCCTTACGGGACCCCGGCGAGCGAGCCGCCGACCGCCGGGCGCCTCGGAGAGGTTCCCGGCGGCCACCAAGTAACGCCGCCAATGTCAGAAGCGGGGCGCGCCGGACTTGGCCGCCGGCAGGGGGTCGCGCGCGCTATACCAACCCCCTATAATGGGAGAAATCCCGTCTCCAGACGGTCGCTGCGGGTTGCGTTCGTTTTCACCGGTGACCGGCGGGTTGCGTCCGGCGCGGGGCGCTTCCACCCGTGAACGCGATTTCGCGTGTGCTTTTTTAATTCTGCGTGTGCTCTATTTTCCGACTTTGCCATTTTACAAGTCCCGCGGCTCCGAATTGTTTCAGAGTGCTTGCCGTGTGCTCTTTTTTCCGACTTTGACATTTTTCAAGTATTTGGCGTGTGCTCGCCAAATTGCCGTGTGCTCTCTCTCCGACTCGGAAATTTTTACAAGTCCCGACGCCGAAGCGCTCCGAGAAAAATTGTTCTCGCCAAGTTTTAATATGTTGTTCCTGACGTCGAGAAAGACGTTTTAAACATATATTGGTTGGACATTTTTTTTCGTCCGACTTTGAAAATTTTCAGTTTGGCGTGTGCTCGATTTTTTTTGCGTGTGCTCTATTTTCCGACTTTGCCGTTTTTTCAGAGTCCGGCGGCTCCGAATTGTTTCAGAGTGTTCGCCGTGTGCTCTTTTTTTCCGACTTTGACATTTTTCAAGTATTTGGCGTGTGCTCGCCAATTTGCCGTGTGCTCTTTCACAGACTCTGAAATTTTTACAAGTCCGGCTCTCCGGGAGCCGTTTTCAACTCCTTCTCCACGGCCCGCAGGGCCTTCCACAAGCCTCGGCCCGCCTCCCAGGCCGAGACGGGTTTCCGTACTGACGATCTGATGCGTAGGAAACACTTTGTCGCTTTTCGCCCGGCCGCCAGCTCGGCCTCTAAGGGGCAACTTTTTCGGCCGACTCCGAAAAATTTCAAAGTCCCGACGCCGAAGCGCTCTGGGAAAATTTGTTCTCGCCATCTTTTAATATGTTGTTCCTGACGTCGAGATAGACGTTTTAAACATATATTGGTTTGACATTTTTTTTTCGTCCGACTTTGAAAAATTTCAAAGTCCGACACTCACTACCGGGGCGCCTTACGGGACCCCGGCGAGCGAGCCGCCGACCGCCGGGCGCCTCGGAGAGGTTCCCGGCGGCCACCAAGTAACGCCGCCAATGTCAGAAGCGGGGCGCGCCGGACTTGGCCGCCGGCAGGGGTCGCGCGCGCTATACCAACCCCCTATAATGGGAGAAATCCCGTCTCCAGACGGTCGCTGCGGGTTGCGTTCGTTTTCACCGGTGACCGGCGGGTTGCGTCCGGCGCGGGGCGCTTCCACCCGTGAACGCGATTTCGCAGTGTGCCTTTTTAATTCTGCGTGTGCTCTATTTTCCGACTTTGCCATTTTACAAGTCCCGCGGCTCCGAATTGTTTCAGAGTGCTTGCCGTGTGCTCTTTTTTCCGACTTTGACATTTTTCAAGTATTTGGCGTGTGCTCGCCAAATTGCCGTGTGCTCTCTCTCCGACTCGGAAATTTTTACAAGTCCCGACGCCGAAGCGCTCCGAGAAAATTGTTCTCGCCAAGTTTTAATATGTTGTTCCTGACGTCGAGAAAGACGTTTTAAACATATATTGGTTGGACATTTTTTTCGTCCGACTTTGAAAATTTTCAGTTTGGCGTGTGCTCTATATTTTTTGCGTGTGCTCTATTTTCCGACTTTGCCGTTTTTCAGAGTCCGGCGGCTCGGAATTGTTTCAGAGTGTTCGCCGTGTGCTCTTTTTTCCGACTTTGACATTTTTCAAGTATTTGGCGTGTGCTCGCCAAATTTGCCGTGTGCTCTTTCTCAGACTCTGAAATTTTTACAAGTCCAGCTCTCCGGGAGCCGTTTTCAACTCCTTCTCCGCGGCCCGCAGGGCCTTCCACAAGCCTCGGCCCGCCTTCCAGGCCGAGACGGGTTTCCGTACTGACGATCTAATGCGTAGGAAACACTTTGTCGCTTTTCGCCCGGCCGCCAGCTCGGCCTCTAAGGGGCAACTTTTTCGGCCGACTCCGAAAAATTTCAAAGTCCCGACGCCGAAGCGCTCTGGGAAAATTGTTCTCGCCATCTTTTAATATGTTGTTCCTGACGTCGAGATAGACGTTTTAAACATATATTGGTTTGACATTTTTTTTTCGTCCGACTTTGAAAAATTTCAAAGTCCGACACTCACTACCGGGGCGCCTTACGGGACCCCGGCGAGCGAGCCGCCGACCGCCGGGCGCCTCGGAGAGGTTCCCGGCGGCCACCAAGTAACGCCGCCAATGTCAGAAGCGGGGCGCGCCGGACTTGGCCGCCGGCAGGGGTCGCGCGCGCTATACCAACCCCCTATAATGGGAGAAATCCCGTCTCCAGACGGTCGCTGCGGGTTGCGTTCGTTTTCACCGGTGACCGGCGGGTTGCGTCCGGCGCGGGGCGCTTCCACCCGTGAACGCGATTTCGCGTGTGCCTTTTTAATTCTGCGTGTGCTCTATTTTCCGACTTTGCCATTTTACAAGTCCCGCGGCTCCGAATTGTTTCAGAGTGCTTGCCGTGTGCTCTTTTTTCCGACTTTGACATTTTTCAGTGTCGAGTATTTGGCGTGTGCTCTCTCTCCGACTCGGAAATTTTTACAAGTCCCGACGCCGAAGCGCTCCGAGAAAATTGTTCTCGCCAAGTTTTAATATGTTGTTCCTGACGTCGAGAAAGACGTTTTAAACATATATTGGTTGGACATTTTTTTTCGTCCGACTTTGAAAATTTTCAGTTTGGCGTGTGCTCTATATTTTTTGCGTGTGCTCTATTTTCCGACTTTGCAATTTTACAAGTCCCGCGGCTCCGAATTGTTTCAGAGTGCTTGCCGTGTGCTCTTTTTTCCGACTTTGACATTTTTCAAGTATTTGGCGTGTGCTCGCCAGATTTGCCGTGTGCTCTTTCTCCGACTCTGAAATTTTTACAAGTCCAGCTCTCCGGGAGCCGTTTTCAACTCCTTCTCCACGGCCCGCAGGGCCTTCCAGACGCCTCGGCCCGCCTTCAAGGCCGAGACGGGTTTCCGTACTGACGATCTAATGCGTCGGAAACACTTTGTCGCTTTTCGCCCGGCCGCCAGCTCGGCCTCTAAGGGGCAACTTTTTCGGCCGACTCCGAAAAATTTCAAAGTCCCGACGCCGAAGCGCTCTCGGAAAATTGTTCTCGCCATCTTTTAATATGTTGTTCCTGACGTCGAGATAGACGTTTTAAACATATATTGGTTTGACATTTTTTTTCGTCCGACTTTGAAAAATTTCAAAGTCCGACACTCACTACCGGGGCGCCTTACGGGACCCCGGCGAGCGAGCCGCCGACCGCCGGGCGCCTCGGAGAGGTTCCCGGCGGCCACCAAGTAACGCCGCCAATGTCAGAAGCGGGGCGCGCCGGACTTGGCCGCCGGCAGGGGTCTCGCGCGCGCTATACCAACCCCCTATAATGGGAGAAATCCCGTCTCCAGACGGTCGCTGCGGGTTGCGTTCGTTTTCACCGGTGACCGGCGGGTTGCGTCCGGCGCGGGGCGCTTCCACCGTGAACGCGATTTCGCGTGTGCTTTTTTAATTCTGCGTGTGCTCTATATTCCGACTTTGCCATTTTACAAGTCCCGCGGCTCCGAATTGTTTCAGAGTGCTCGCCGTGTGCTCTTTTTTCCGACTTTGACATTTTTCAGTGTCGAGTATTTGGCGTGTGCTCGCCAAATTGCCGTGTGCTCTCTCTCCGACTCGGAAATTTTTACAAGTCCCGACGCCGAAGCGCTCCGAGAAAATTGTTCTCGCCAAGTTTTAATATGTTGTTCCTGACGTCGAGAAAGACGTTTTAAACATATATTGGTTGGACATTTTTTTTCGTCCGACTTTGAAAATTTTCAGTTTGGCGTGTGCTCGATTTTTTTTGCGTGTGCTCTATTTTCCGACTTTGCCGTTTTTCAGAGTCCCGCGGCTCGGAATTGTTTCAGAGTGTTCGCCGTGTGCTCTTTTTTCCGACTTTGACATTTTTCAAGTATTTGGCGTGTGCTCGCCAAATTTGCCGTGTGCTCGATTTTCCGACTCTGAAATTTTTACAAGTCCCGACGCCGAAGCGCTCCGAGAAAATTGTTCTCGCCAAGTTTTAATATGTTGTTCCTGACGTCGAGAAAGACGTTTTAAACATATATTGGTTTGACATTTTTTTCCGTCCGACTTTGAAAATTTTCAGTTTGGCGTGTGCTCGATTTTTTTTGCGTGTGCTCTATTTTCCGACTTTGCCGTTTTTCAGAGTCCCGCGGCTCGGAATTGTTTCAGAGTGTTCGCCGTGTGCTCTTTTTTCCGACTTTGACATTTTTCAAGTATTTGGCGTGTGCTCGCCAAATTTGCCGTGTGCTCGATTTTCCGACTCTGAAATTTTTACAAGTCCCGACGCCGAAGCGCTCCGAGAAAATTGTTCTCGCCAAGTTTTAATATGTTGTTCCTGACGTCGAGAAAGACGTTTTAAACATATATTGGTTTGACATTTTTTTCCGTCCGACTTTGAAAATTTTCAGTTTGGCGTGTGCTCGATTTTTTTTGCGTGTGCTCTATTTTCCGACTTTGCCGTTTTTCAGAGTCCCGCGGCTCGGAATTGTTTCAGAGTGTTCGCCGTGTGCTCTTTTTTCCGACTTTGACATTTTTCAAGTATTTGGCGTGTGCTCGCCAAATTTGCCGTGTGCTCGATTTTCCGACTCTGAAATTTTTACAAGTCCCGACGCCGAAGCGCTCCGAGAAAATTGTTCTCGCCAAGTTTTAATATGTTGTTCCTGACGTCGAGAAAGACGTTTTAAACATATATTGGTTTGACATTTTTTTCCGTCCGACTTTGAAAATTTTCAGTTTGGCGTGTGCTCGATTTTTTTTGCGTGTGCTCTATTTTCCGACTTTGCCGTTTTTCAGAGTCCCGCGGCTCGGAATTGTTTCAGAGTGTTCGCCGTGTGCTCTTTTTTCCGACTTTGACATTTTTCAAGTATTTGGCGTGTGCTCGCCAAATTTGCCGTGTGCTCGATTTTCCGACTCTGAAATTTTTACAAGTCCCGACGCCGAAGCGCTCCGAGAAAATTGTTCTCGCCAAGTTTTAATATGTTGTTCCTGACGTCGAGAAAGACGTTTTAAACATATATTGGTTTGACATTTTTTTCCGTCCGACTTTGAAAATTTTCAGTTTGGCGTGTGCTCGATTTTTTTTGCGTGTGCTCTATTTTCCGACTTTGCCGTTTTTCAGAGTCCCGCGGCTCGGAATTGTTTCAGAGTGTTCGCCGTGTGCTCTTTTTTCCGACTTTGACATTTTTCAAGTATTTGGCGTGTGCTCGCCAAATTTGCCGTGTGCTCGATTTTCCGACTCTGAAATTTTTACAAGTCCCGACGCCGAAGCGCTCCGAGAAAATTGTTCTCGCCAAGTTTTAATATGTTGTTCCTGACGTCGAGAAAGACGTTTTAAACATATATTGGTTTGACATTTTTTTCCGTCCGACTTTGAAAATTTTCAAAGTGTTTGGCGTGTGCTCGATTTTCCGACTCTGAAATTTTTACAAGTCCCGACGCCGAAGCGCTCTGCGAAAATTGTTCTCGCCAAGTTTTAATATGTTGTTCCTGACGTCGAGATAGACGTTTTAAACAGATATTGGTTTGACATTTTTTTCGTCCGACTCTGAAAATTTTCAGTGTTTGGCGTGTGGTCTATATTTTTGCGTGTGCTCTATTTTCCTGATTCCCGTGTGCTCTTTTCCGGATTTGGCGTGTGCTCTATTTTCCGGATTCCCGTGTGCTCTTTTCCGGATTTGGCGTGTGCTCTATTTTCCGGATTCCCGTGTGCTCTTTTCCGGATTTGGCGTGTGCTCTATTTTCCGGATTCCCGTGTGCTCTTTTCCGGATTTGGCGTGTGCTCTATTTTCCTGATTCCCGTGTGCTCTTTTCCGGATTTGGCGTGTGCTCTATTTTCCCGATTCCCGTGTGCTCTTTTCCGGATTTGGCGTGTGCTCTATTTTCCCGATTCCCGTGTGCTCTTTTCCGGATTTGGCGTGTGCTCTATTTTCCCGATTCCCGTGTGCTCTTTTCCGGATTTGGCGTGTGCTCTATTTTCCCGATTCCCGTGTGCTCTTTTCCGGATTTGGCGTGTGCTCTATTTTCCCGATTCCCGTGTGCTCTTTTCCGGATTTGGCGTGTGCTCTATTTTCCGGAATCCCGTGTGCTCTTTATACGGATTTGGCGTGTGATCTTTTTTCGGACTTGGAAATTTTTCGCCTCCGGACGAAAAAATTTACAAGTCCCGCCTTCGGAAATCGTTCTCGCCATCTTTCGATATGTTGTTCCCGAGGCCCTGAGAGACGTTTTAAACCGAACTTTGCGAGTTGGATTTTTGCTTTCGGACTTTGAAAATTTTCGAACCCGAGTCGCGACGGGTTTTTATTTTTTTTTTTTGCGGCGAAACGAGGCGTCGGAGCGCGTCGGCGGTCAGGAGCTTTTCGACAGCACCGAGGACGGCGCGTCGAGCGGTGCCGGCGCCGCGCCTTTGGCGTTAACAATTTCGGCGGCGCGGAATTTGTTTAAACAATTTCGCGACCGACACCTCGTTTTCTTTCGAGAGATCGTTCGGCGCGGCGGCGGGCGACGCGGCGGCGAAAACCGCGAGTCGATATCTGCCCTCGTCTCGGAGTTATTCGTTTATAAACAATTAACCCGCCCTCTTCCGTTGCGGCGAAACGAAGCGTCCCTCGCCTTCGACCGCCGAGACCTTTTCGTCGCGCGGTCGAGTTTCCTATCGAACGAAAGCAACGCGGTCGCCGTATCCCTTACGGTTGCGGAGAAAACGGCTTATAAACAATTTATCTTGCAAAATTCCTAGCGCCTAAACGAAGCGTCGGAGCGCTTCGGACGTCATGACCTTTTGTGTTCGTCTCGTCGAGGGGCGTCTCCTGGGAGTTTTACGAATCGGTCGGCGTCCCGGGTTCGAAGCTCGAACGCGGAACTTTTTCGTTTTCGCTCGCGCGCGCGCTCTGAAAATTCACCCCCACGCGCCTTTTAGAGCTGAAAACGATCCCGCAACCCGCGCGTCTGTATCTCCGTTCGTCGGCCCGGAAAAAAATCGCGAAAGTACGCTTTCGAAGCCGATTTCGCGACGACCTACACGCCGTTCCGCCGGTCCGAGCGAGTCGACACCGCCACCGATCGATAGACGGGCTTCCTCTCTATAGGATAGCGGAGTATCCAGATCCTAGCTGTAAAAACCTAGGCGTTATTAGTTGTGTAAGTTGTAAACTTTCATTACATTCTTTATCTATTCTCTCTACAGAGGCGGGGTTCTAGTGTATAGTACGTTTTCGGGTGCGTCGGAACCGTGCCGTTTTCTCAAACTCTCGCCTAAATCGAACGGGGAACTCGAAAAAAATGTTTTAAAAAATTCTAGGACCGTTGTTTATAACAATTGTTTAAACAATTTGTTGTTGACGGCCGCCGAATTTTTCCTAGACGGCCGCCGAGATTCCGCGTCCGACGGCGCAAACGGAAAAAATTTAAAAAATTTACTTTCGCCGCAATAAAAAGCGAAAGGCGCAAACAAAGATGGCCGACTCGCTAAAGTTCCCCCTTTGGGGCTAACCTGCACGCCGGGGAAAGACCCCGAGGGGGGAATGCGGCCTCGGGGTCGAAGCCCGAGTGAGCCGGCTGCGCGCCCGTGGCGGGGCGACGCCCTGACGGCATTCACCTGGAAGTTATTCGAGCGGCAAACGGGCAAATTTACGATGTCGGCAGCCGACGAAGGCGGCCGACTCGTCAAAGTTCCCACTTTGGGGCTAACCTGCACGCCGGGGAAAGACCCCGAGGGGGGAATGCGGCCTCGGGGTCGACGCCCGAGTGAGCCGGCTGCGCGCCCGCGGCGGGGCGACGCCCTGACGGCATTCGCCTGGAAGTTATTCGAGCGGCAAACGGGCAACTTTACAATGTCGGCACCCAACGAAGGCGGCCGACTCGTCAAAGTTCCCACTTTGGGGCTAACCTGCACGCCGGGGAAAGACCCCGAGGGGGGAATGCGGCCTCGGGGTCGAAGCCCGAGTGAGCCGGCTGCGCGCCCGCGGCGGGGCGACGCCCTGACGGCATTCGCCTGGATGTTATTCGAGAAGCAAACGTGCCGATTTACAAAGTCGGCACCTGTACAAAAGCGTTAAAGTTGCCTCTTTGGGGCCGACCTGCACGCCGGGGAAAGGCCCTGAGGGGGGAAACAAGGCCAGCGGGCGAAGCCCGAGTAGGCCGGCTGCGCGCCCGTGGCGGGGCGACGCCGTGACGGCATTCGCCTGGAAGTTATTCGAGAAGCAAACGCGCAACTTTACGATGTCGGCACCCGAACAAAGGCGGCCGACACGTTAAAGTTCCCACTTTGGGGCTAACCTGCACGCCGGGGAAAGACCCTGAGGGGGGAACGCGGCCTCGGGGTCGAAGCCCGAGCGAGCCGACTGCGCGCCCGCGACGGGGTGACGCCGTGACGGCATTCGCCCGGAAGTTATTCGAGAAGCAAACGCGCAAAAATTTACAAAGTCGGCACCTGTACTACGAAAGTCGGCGTCGCCACCGACCCCCTCCTCTCCTTTTGGTCGTTAACGTCGTCGGGCGCGGTCGCGGGCGACGCGGCGGCGCGAACCGCGAGTCGATATCTGCCCTCGTCTCGGAGTTATTCGTTTATAAACAATTAACCCGCCTTCTTCGATTGCGGCGAAACGAAGCGTCCGACGCCTTCGACCGCCCCGACCTTTTCGTCGCGCGAGCGAGTTTTCTATCGAACGAAAGCAACGCGGTCGCCGTAGCCGTTACGGTTGCGGAGAAAACGGCTTATAAACAATTTATCTTGCAAAATTCCTAGCGCCTAAACGAAGCGTCGGAGCGCTTCGGACGTCATGACCTTTTGTGTTCGTCTCGTCGAGGGGCGTCTCCTGGGAGTTTTACGAATCGGTCGGCGTCCCGGGTTCGAAGCTCGAACGCGGAACTTTTTCGTTTTCCCTCGCGCGCGCGCTCTAAAAATTCACCCCCACGCGCCTTTTAGAGCTGAAAACGATCCCGCAACCCGCGCGTCCGTATCTCCGTTCGTCGGCCCGCAAAAAAATCGCGAAAGTACGCTTTCGAAGCCGATTTCGCGACGACCTACACGCCGCTCCGCGGGCCGGAGCGAGTCGGCACCGCCGCGGATCGATAGACGAGCTTTCGTTCTACAGGATAGCGGAGTTTCGATACCCTACCTGTAAAAACCTAGGTGTTATTAGTCGTTAAAGTTGTTAACTTGAGTCGGCACCCGAACGAAGACGGCCGACACGTGAAAGTTGCCTCTTTGGGGCTCACCTGCACGCCGGGGAAAGGCCCCGAGAGGGGAACGCGGCCTCGGGGTCGAAGCCCGAGCGAGCCGACTGCGCGCCCGCGACGGGGCGACGCCCTGACGGCATTCGCCTGGATGTTATTCGAGAAGCAAACGTGCCGATTTACAAAGTCGGCACCTGTACGAAAGCGTTAAAGTTGCCTCTTTGGGGCCGACCTGCACGCCGGGGAAAGGCCCTGAGGGGGGAACGCACACCCGGGGTCGAAGCCCGAGTGAGCCGGCTGCGCGCCCGCGGCGGGACGACGCCCTGGCGGCGTTCCCCTGGAAGGTATCCGTGTTTGAATTCTCGAAATAGTGGGCCGTACCCAGCGAGCCTGCAAGACCGGGACGACCCGCGGAGAGGTGGTAGTCAACTACTCTACCCTCTCCTGTTTCCAAAAATCAGATTAATATACTGAAGCCCCCGATGGGGACTGTATCAGATATTAAGCTGATAAGAACAGATACTACACTTTGATCTTAGCCAAAAGGCCGAGAAGCGATACCGCCGCCGGGGTTGAATTTAGACTTCTCTGGTCCTTCGGTACGCTTTCCCGCGGCGCGAGCCGGTCGAAACCGCGAAGAAACGAGAAAAAACGGGAAACCTGCCCTTTCTGCGTGTCGCCTTAGACGCGCGCTTCGCGCCGCACGTCGCTATCTCGATCCGTTCGGCCGCCGTGTTGTTCCGAAGAAAGCCCGCTTTGTCGTAACGGTCGCGCCACGTGGTCGGCGAGGTTTTCGTTTTTTCGCGGCCGAACGGCGCCTCCTACGGTTTCGAGCTTCATGTGCTTTTCCGTTGTACCCCGCGCGGGCGCGTCTCGGGAAAAATCCCCGGCCCCGTCGGGGCTCCGGGTTCGAAGCCCGGGCGCGTTCCTGGTTTTTTTCCCCTCTGAAGAAGGGCTGCGAAAATTCACCCCGACGCGCCTCGGCGAGCCGAAAAGGAATCCGCAAACCGCGAGTCTCTATCTTTATTCGTTCGCCCGCAAAAAAATCGCAAAAGTGCTCTGCGGAAGCCGATTTCGCGCCGACCTACACGCCGCTCCGCGGCTCGGAGCGAGTCGGCGCCGGCACCGATCGACAGACGAGCTTCCGTTCTACGGGATTCCGGAGTATCGAGACCGTACCCCTAAAAACCTAGAAGTTATGAGTCGTTAAAGTTGACAACTTTTGTGTTTTTCTTCGGGGACTCTGTTTTTCGCGAAAACAGAGGCGGGGTTCTGGTGTATAAAGGTTACTCCGTTTTTCGGAGAAGGACGTTCGGCGGCGCGTCGGAACCGTACCGTTTTCTCACACTTTCACGTAAATCGGACGGGGAACTCGAAAAAAATGTTAAAAAAATTCCAGGTCGATTGTTTATAACAATTGTTTAAACAATTTCTTTTGTTTACGGCGCGATTCGGTCGCCGATTTTTTTCTAGACGGGCGGCGAGAATCCGCGTCCGACGCCGCCCGCCGCGACGCGCTGCGACCGCCCTGAGCGACGGGAGCCTTTTTCGAAAGAGCGGCCACGCCCCCTTTTTCGAGGCGTTTTTGCGAAATTCCTGGACGCCAGGCTTTCGCACGCAGAGACGCCGGATTCGGGTTTCTTACTATACCGAGGGCGCCCGACGCGAGGGGCCGGTCGGCGGCGCCGTGCGACCCTCCGGTTCGAGCCCCGGGCAACGCAAGACGGCTAAAATTCGTCGGAAAATTTCGCCGCTTCGCCGGTAGGGTCTCCTCTCGATTCCCTACACGGCCCCGCAAACCGCGTTTCGATCGGTCCGACGGTTTCGGAGTTACGAGTTTCCCGCGCGATTCCCCCACCCCGATGACGTAGGAGCTTTGTTTTGGCGCGCAGGGGAAAAAAAATTCCTTAAAAATCGGCCGCTCGTAGCAGAGCCGCGAAAACTCGGCTCCGGGCGTGACCGGCGACGCGGAATCCGACGCGCCCGTCGGAATCGCTCTAAACCCGTTATTTCCGGTAATTGTTTAAACAATTTCGCGAATTTGCAACAACAAATTCGCGGCGTATTTTTTTCCGGAAAGGCGTCCGTCTCCCGCGTCCGACGCCGTCCACCGCGAAGCGCTCGGACCGCCGGGAGCGGAGCAGCGTTTTTTTAAAAGTTCTACCCCTTTCCCCCGGACCCCTCTCACCATCCGCCGTATGACGCAACGCCTTTGTTCCCGCGCGAAGGTAGAAAAAAATTCGCCAAAAATCGGGGAACCGTAGCGCAAGGGCGAAACCTCGGATTCCGGCGCGACCGAGGGCGCCCGACGCGACGCGCTCGTCGGCGAACGCGCACGACCGCTCGGTTCGACGCCCGGGGAGTGCACTTTCTTCGTTTTCGCGTCCGCGCTTCGAGAAAATTCCCTCCGATACCTATCGCGATTCCGCGTCCGACCCCGCAAGCGGAAAAATTCTAAAAAATTTACTTTCGCCGCAATTAAATCGCGAAAGTCGCGCCTTCGCCCGCCTCGTACCGCCCACGCACGACGCCCGGCGGCGGGGGAGAGGTCGCTCCCTACGCAACGGGCGGCGCGGAACCCGACGCGCGTGTCGAAATTTCTCCCCGTTTGTTATTTCGAGAAATTGTTTAAACAATTTCGCGAAAACGCGACCACGGCTCGTCGTACCGCGCGAAGCGCAACTCTAGGGACGCGGTAGAAGGCATCGGTGGAAACCGCACGTCGCTATCTCGGTCCGTTCGGCCGCTGCGTTATTCCAAATAAAGCGCGGTTTGTTGTAACGGTCGCGCCACGTGGTCGGCGAGGTTTTGGTTTTTTAGCGGCCGCACGGCGCCTCCTACGGTTTGGGACTTCATGTACTTTTCCGTTGTACCCGCGCGGGCGCGTCTCGGGAAAAATCCCCGACCCCGTCGGGGCTCCGGGTTCGAAGCCCGGGCGCGTTTTGGGTTTTTTTTCCCTCTGAAGAGGGGCTCCGAAAATTCACCCCGACGCGCCTCGGCGAGTCGAAAACGAATCCGCAAACCGCGTGTCTCTATCTTTATTCGTTCGCCCGCAAAAAAATCGCAAAAGTGCTCTGCGGAAGCCGATTTCGCGCCGACCTACACGCCGCTCCGCGGCTCGGAGCGAGTCGGCACCGGCACCGATCGACAGACGAGCTTCCGTTCTACGGGATTCCGGAGTTTCGGGTCCCTACCCCTAGAAACCTAGAAGTTATTAGTCGTCAAAGTCGAGAACTTTTACTACTTTTCTTTTGACACTCTGTTTCGCCGCTCCACCGGGGCGGGGTCCCGGTGTACGCACTTCACTGCGTTTTCGAAGACGTTTCGCTGCGACGCGTAGCGGCGCGTCGGAATCGTACCGTTTTCTCACACTTTCACGTAAATCGGACGGGGAACTCGAAAAAAATGTTTAAAAAATTCCAGGTCGATTGTTTATAACAATTGTTTAAACAATTTCTTTTGTTTACCGCGCGATTCGGTCGCCGATTTTTTTCCCGAAGGGCGGAAGGAATCCGCGTCCGACGCCGCCCGCCGCGACGCGCTGCGACGTTTCGGAAAAGCGGCAACGCCCCCTTTCCGAAGGCGTTTTTGCGAAATTCCTGGACGCCAGGCTTTTGCACGCACGGATTCGAGATTCTGGTTTCTTACTATACCCGGGGCGCCCGACGCGCCGGGCGCGTCGGCGACGCCGCGCGAGCCTCCGGTTCGAGCCCCGGGCATCGCGAGAGGGCTAAAATTCGTCGGAAAAAATCGCCGCTTCGCCTGTGGGGTCTCCTCTCGATTCCCTACACGGCCCCGCAAACCGCGTTTCGATCCGACCGACGGTTTCGGAGTTACGAGTTTCCCGCGCGTTTCCCCCACCTCCATGACGTCACGCCTTTGTTTCGGAGGGAAAAAAGAAATAAATTCGCCAAAAATCGGGGAATCGTAGCGGAACCGCGAAACCTCGGATTCCGGCGCGACCGAGGGCGCCCGACGCGACGCGCTCGTCGGCGAACGCGTACGACCGCTCGGTTCGACGCCCGGGGAGTGCACTTTCTTCGTTTTCGCGTCCGCGCTTCGAGAAAATTCCCCCCGATACCTACGGCGATTCCGCGTCCGACCCCGCAAGCGGAAAAATTCTGAAAAATTTACTTTCGCCGCAATTAAATCGCGAAAGTCGCGTTTTCGCCCGCCTCGTACCGCCCACGCACGACGCCCGGCGGCGGGGGAGAGGTCGCTCCCTACGCAACGGGCGGCGCTGAATCCGACGCGCGTGACGAAATTTCTCCCCGTTCGGTATTTCGAGAAATTGTTTAAACAATTTCGCGAAAACGCGACGACGGTGCGTCGTCCCGCGCGAAGCGCAACTCTAGGGACGCGGTAGAAGGCATCGGTGGAAACCGCACGTCGCTATCTCGATCCGTTCGGCCGCTGTATTGTTCCGAAGAAAGCGCGCTTTGTTGTAACGGTCGCGCCACGTGGTCGGCGAGGTTTTCGTTTTTTAGCGGCCGAACGGCGCCTCCTACGGTTTGGGACTTCATGTACTTTTCCGTTGTACCCGCGCAGGCGCGCCTCGGGAAAAATCCCCGACCCCGTCGGGGCTCCGGGTTCGAAGCCCGGGCGCGTTTTTGGGTTTTTTTCCCTCTGAAGAAGGGCTCCGAAAATTCACCCCGACGCGCCTCGGCGAGCCGAAAACGAATCCGCAAACCGCGGGTCTCTATCTTTATTCGTTCGCCCGCAAAAAAATCGTAAATGTGCTCTGCGGAAGCCGATTTCGCGCCGACCTACACGCCGCTCCGCGGCTCGGAGCGAGTCGGCACCGGCACCGATCGACAGACGAGCTTCCGTTCTACGGGATTCCGGAGTTTCGAGACCGTACCTCTAAAAACCTAGAAGTTATTAGTCGTCAAAGTCGAGAACTTTTACTACTTTTCTTTCGACACTCGGTTTCGCCGCTCCGCCGGGGCGGGGTCCAGGTGTACGCACTTTACTGCGTTTTCGAAGACGTTTCCCTGCGACGCGTAGCGGCGCGTCAGAAACGAACCGTTTTCTCACACTTTCACGTACCGGGGCCGGGGAACCCGAAAAAAATGTCAAAAAAATTCCAGGTCGATTGTTTATAACAATTGTTTAAACAATTTCTTTTGTTTACGGCGCGATTCGGTCGCCGATTTTTTTCCCGAAGGGCGGAAGGAATCCGCGTCCGACGCCGCCCGCCGCGACGCGCTGCGACGTTTCGGAAAAGCGGCCACGCCCCCTTTCCGAAGGCGTTTTTGCGAAATTCCTGGACGCCAGGCTTTTGCACGCAGAGACGCCAGATTCGGGTTTCTCACTATACCCGGGGCGCCCGACGCGCCGGGCACGTCGGCGACGCCGCGCGACCCTCCGGTTCGAGCCCCGGGCATGGCAAGAGGGCTAAAATTCGTCGGAAAAAATCGCCGCTTCGCCTGTGGGGTCTCCTCTCGATTCCCTATACGGCCCCGCAAACCGCGTTTCGATCGGACCGACGGTTTCGGAGTTACGAGTTTCCCGCGCGATTCCCCCACCCCGATGACGTAGGAGCTTTGTTTTGGCGCGCAGGGGAAAAAAAATTCCTTAAAAATCGGCCGCTCGTAGCGGAGCCGCGAAAACTCGGCTCCGGACGTGACCGGCGACGCGGAATCCGACGGGCGCGTCGAAATCGCTCTAAACCCGTTATTTACCGAAATTGTTTAAACAATTTCGCGAATTTGCAAAAACAAAATCGCGTAGTATTTTTTTCCGAAAAGATTGCGGTTTCCTGCGTCCGACCCCGCAAACGAAAAAATTCTAAAAAATTTCGTCTCGCCGCTAGAAAATCGCGAATGTCGAAACTTCGGCAACGCCGCACGGCCCCCCCGAGGCCGCCCGAAATCGGGGAGACCTCGCTTCCTGCACAGAATTAGGGGCGGAACGCGACGCGCGCGTCGGAAAAAATCCGAAAAAATTATTTCGCGAATTTGTTTAAACAATTTTCGAAATTTGCAATTCGTCGTTTTCGGAAAAGACGCGCCCGGACGCGCCGCCTCAACGCGTCGCGTCCCCTTCGAACCGCGAAGCGATCCGACCGCCCGTTCCGGAGGAATCCGTTTCCAAAGTGCGTACGATACTTAAGCAATGGCGGCACGGAACCAAGACGGCCGACGCGCGAAAATTCCCTCTTTCGAGCTCACCTGCACGCCGGGGAAAGGCCCCGAGGGGGGAATGCCGGCTTGGGGTCGAAGCCCGAGCAAGCCGACTACGCGCCCGCGACGGGGCGACCCCCTGGCGGCATTCGCCTGGAAGTTATTCGAGCGGCAAACGGGCAACTTTACGATGTCGGCACCCGACGAAGGCGGCCGACTCGTCAAAGTTCCCACTTTGGGGCTAACCTACGCGCCGGGGAAAGGCCCTGAGGGGGCATTGCGCACCCGGGGTCGAAGCCCGAGTAAGCCGGCTGCGCGCCCGCGGCGGGGCGACGCCCTGACGGCATTCGCCTGGAAGTCGTTCGAGTCGCAAAGGAGCCACTTTGCAAAGTCGGCACCGGTCCGAAGGGGTTCGCGTTCCCTCTTTCGAGCTAACCTCTACGCCGGGGAAAGACCCCCGCGGGGGAAAGGGGTCGAAGGTCGAGCTCGCCTACCGTCCGCCGCGCTCGAGGGGGCGTGGCTCGAGCGGCATTCGCCTGGAGTCGCAAAGAGAAAACGCTTCCGGGGCCCGAACGAGCCGGCCGAAAATTCTGAAAAAATTCAATCGCACGATAAAAGGCACGCCGAAGCAGACGCGTTCGTTTTCGGGAGCGCCGCGCAATTGTTTATAGAAATTGTTTAAACAAAATCGCTAATTTGCGATACGCCGGTTTCGAAAGAAACACTCTCGAAAGCGCCCCCTCGGGTCGTCTCGATAATTTCAAACCGCGAGGAGATCGGACCGCCCGTTCCGGAGGAATCGAATGCCAAAGTTCGCGTTTTACTTTGAACTTTTTACTTACAAGTCCCAAGAGTAGCAAACCTTAAAATCCGTGCGGGGCCCAAACGGGCCGCCAGAAAATTCTGAAAATATTCTATCGCGTAGTAAAGGGCGCCCCCGATCGAACGCCGTGGTTTTCGGGAACGCGACGCAATTGTTTAAACAAATTGTTTAAACAAAATCGCTAATTTGCAACTCGCCGTTTTCGAAAAAAACACTCTCGAAAGCGCCCCCTCGGGTCGTCTCGATAATTTCAAACCGCGAAGAGATCGGACCGCCCGTTCCGGAGGAATCGAATGCCAAAGTTCGCGTTTTACTTTGAACTTTTTACTTACAAGTCCCAAGAGTAGCAAACCTTAAAATCCGTGCGGGGCCCAAACGGGCCGCCAGAAAATTCTGAAAATATTCTATCGCGTAGTAAAGGGCGCCCCCGATCGAACGCCGTGGTTTTCGGGAACGCGACGCAATTGTTTAAACAAATTGTTTAAACAAAATCGCTAATTTGCAATACGCCGGTTTCGAAAAAAATACCCTTCGACGCGCCCCCTCGAGTCGTCTCGATAATTTCAAACCGCGAAGCGATCCGACCGCCCGTTCCGGAGGAATACGTTTCCAAAGGGCGTACGATACTTTAGCAATGGCGGCACGGAACAAAGACGGCCGACGTGCGAAAATTCCCACTTTCGGGCTAACCTGCACGCCGGGGAAAGGCCCCGAGGGGGAAATGCGGCCTGGGGGTCGAAGCCCGAGCAAGCCGACTGCCCGCCCGCGACGGGGCGACCCCCTGGCGGCATTCGCCTGGAAGTTATTCGAGCGGCAAACGGGCAACTTTACGATGTCGGCACCCGACGAAGGCGGACGACCCGTCAAAGTTCCCGCTTTGGGGCTAACCTACGCGCCGGGGAAAGGCCCCGAGGGGGAAATGCGGCCTCGGGGTCGATGCCCGAGCAAGCCGACTACGCGCCCGCCACGGGGCGACCCCCTGGCGGCATTCGCCTGGAAGTTATTCGAGCGGCAAACGGGCAACTTTACGATGTCGGCACCCCACGAAGGCGGCCGACGCGTCAAAGTTCCCACTTTGGGGCTAACCTACGCGCCGGGGAAAGGCCCTGAGGGGGGAAAGCGGCCTCGGGGTCGATGCCCGAGTAAGCCGGCTGCGCGCCCGCGGCGGGGCGACGCCCGGACGGCATTCGCCTGGAAGTTATTCAAGAACGAAACATGCAAAAATCGCGAAGTCGGCGCCCCAACTAAGGCGGCCGAGACGTGAAAGTTCCCACTTTGGGGCTAACCTGCACGCCGGGGAAAGGCCCCGAGGGGGGAAAGCGGCCTCGGGGTCGATGCCCGAGTAAGCCGGCTGCGCGCCCGCGGCGGGGCGACGCCCGGACGGCATTCGCCTGGAAGTTATTCAAGAACGAAACGTGCAAAAATCGCCAAGTCGGCGCCCTAACACAGGCGGCCGAGACGTGAAAGTTCCCACTTTGGGGCTAACCTGCACGCCGGGGAAAGGCCCAGAGGGGGGAAAGCGGCCTCGGGGTCGATGCCCGAGTAAGCCGGCTGCGCGCCCGCGGCGGGGCGACGCCCGGACGGCATTCGCCTGGAAGTTATTCAAGAACGAAACATGCAAAAATCGCCAAGTCGGCGCCCTAACACAGGCGGCCGAGACGTGAAAGTTCCCACTTTGGGGCTAACCTGCACGCCGGGGAAAGGCCCTGAGGGGGAAAGCGGGTCTGGGGTCGA
>JAZDUA010001273.1:15000-62500 GCA_038098605.1 Gryllus longicercus | reverse complement strand
ATGTCCAGGAACAAGACGGCGGCGTACTTCAACCTCGAGGGAGCCCTAAGATTGGCGAGTAAATGATTTACCGCGTCCTCCGTCGAACGTCCCGCTCGGAATCCATACTGACACGCCGCCAAGTCCCCTTGGTCCCTGACGTGACTCGCTACTCTAGCGAGAGCCATTTTATCCAAGACTTTACCTAAGACCGGCAACAAACATATAGGCCTATATGCCTTTGGATCGTCGGCAGCTTTGTCGTTCTTCTTACGCAGGAGAACCACTAGCGATCTCTTCCAGAGGTCCGGGAAAACCCCGGCCCCCAGGCATAGGTTGTAGACTTCAAGAAGTTCCTCCCTTATTAGGGGGAGGGCATGCTGAAGCATCTCGGGGTGGATTTGGTCCTCGCCCGGTGCCTTGTGAGGTTTCAGAGACGCGACGGCCGCCTCGAGCTCTCCCAGGTGGAAAGGTCGGTCGTCCGGAGTGGCTGACGGCATAGAAGCCGATTCGCGCACCCCGTGCTGTTCCTCCGTCTCGTTAGAGACTTCGTCAGAAGGCAGCAGCTCTTGCAGCAGTTCCCGGGCAGTGTCCTCCCACGTGGAGGTATGTCCGGTGTCAGATCGAATGGAAGCCAGGTACTCAGGAACTCGTCGTTTCCCTGACGCGATCTTGTACGGGATTCCCCAAGGATCGCGCTCTATGGCCGAAGCCACGAGGCTCTCCCAGGAGGCCCGCTTACGCTCTCGAATACACTTTGCCAGCCTAGCACGAATTGCATAATACGTACTGAGACATAACTCGGTGTCGCTGTCCCCGCGTCTTCGGTGCCGTTGGTACCTGCTACGGGCCGCCCTTGCTGTTCGGGCGAGAATGGTTAAGTCGTGAGACCACCATGACGGAGCACTTGGTCGCGTCGGCGCTCGATAAGGAATCGAGGCCTTCGCGGCACTGGCTATAACGTTCGAGAGAGCGTTGACTTTCTGCTGAAGCTCTAGGTCACCCCAGGAGGGGCGAACCTTAACCATCTCAAGTTCAACATGTCTTGAAAACCTTGCCCAGTTGGCCCTCGGCAGCCGAAATCTGCAATCCGAGTAGGCCTTCGGGTCGCTCGCCCCACGTCTCCCCGGGTTTGACCCCAGGTCGACAGTGAAGCAGATCGCGTTGTGATCGCTGACTATGAGGTCCGGGGCAATATTCCAGCCCCTTACTCGGTTAGCCCCTTTGTCCGTGAAGAAAGTGACATCAATATTCGTCTCCAGCATCCTGTCTCCTAAGCGCCTTGAGAAGGTGGTTACTTCCGACACCGAGTTTGCAACATGTAAGGCATGCCTTGCCATGAGCAGCTCAACTTCCTCGCCCCGCGGGCAGGTCTCCGAAGAGAACCATTCCACAGAGTGGGAGTTGGTGTCAACGCCTATGAATACTGGGAGCCGTCCCGAAAGATCATTAAGGATCCGATCAAGATGCCCAAGCTTCAAATCCAAGGTCTCAGCCGGGGACCAATAGGCGGAGATGAACACACAGCTCCGCCCGTTCCCCAGTTTCGCCTCGCCGACGACAGTGTCCCTGTCCGACAAATGCCAGTGTACGACCATGTTTATTCGGGGGTTGACGACCAGGATGGATGCCCGGACCGGTCCCCCCCCTCTCCTGACTTCTATGCAGCTGATTGATTTTCTAATTCCCGCCACGCCTCCTCCGACCGTATAAGGCTCGGTGAGCAGGACGATGTCGGGCAGGAAGGTGTTGTCTCCTGTGATTGCCTTCTCCAGAGTGGCCATTGCCGCCCTGGATCTGCAGGCGTTAATCTGTATTACCTTAAGTTCCATAATCAGTCTTATTGATCTCTATGTCAAGCGCTTTGAAGTAAGACGGGCATTTCCGAGAAGTCACGAAGTGCTTGTCGGGAAGACCCGCCCGAGCGCAATTGCTGCACTTGGCGACTCCTGAGCAGGAGTGTTCGCCAATCGTGGCACACTTGCTGCAAGTGGCCGCCTCCGCCTTGCAGAGGGCAGTAACATGGCCGAATCTCTGGCACCTGAAGCACCGAGTTGTGCCGACGTAGGTTTCCGCCGGGTATGAGCGAAGACAGGTGAATAATCTCCCCGTCTTGGCGACTTCCTTCCATGCCCGTGGCGAGACCTGTAGCACCCAGCTTTGCAGGGGCTTCGGGTCTACCTTTCTCCCAAGGCGGAAAAGCACCTTGAGGTCCTCGGGGTTGGCCCGCATTTCTGCGGGGAAGGAGGTCCTTAACGCTTCGTTTAATAAGTCCTTTTCCACGGTAGCTTTTGGTATTCCGTGTACTATTATCTTTGGCGCGTGCTTGGATTGTGTGTCCCTGAGCCTGACTTCGGTGCTATTTCGCACCGTCTCTTCAATAATGGACCGACTCTTCTCGGAGTCCGCGTCTATGAAGAGCACCCCGGGTCCGGCCGCGAACCCGGTCCTGTGTATCCTTGCGCCTTTGTCCTGTAGCAGGCTTGAAACCTCAGCTAAGAGTGCGTCATGTGTTGTTTTGCCTTTGTTTGAGCAGACGGCCACTGTGTATTGTGATTTCCGTGGCGCGCTGCGAGTCTTGGGCCTCCTGTTTACGATCTGCTTCGCGGTGGGAGGCCTAGGGGCCGCCGCCGCGGGCGAACCGCTAGCAGGATTACTGGCCACCCGGACAGTGTTCTGTAGCGCGGAGACCGCTGCTACTTTAACCGCCTCCCGGAGCGGCTCCGTTACGGCCTCTGCCACCACCTCATGTAGTGTCGGCCGCGCCGTTTCCGCAGGTCGGGGGGCGGACTGCTTTTCTTTGCCTTTGTCTTTTCCTTTGCCAGCTTCCCGGGGTTCCGGGGGGCCCCCGCGCCGGAGCTCGCCCAACAGGGTGCTCTGCGTGACCGACGAAGCGTTTAATCCTATAATGGCATCACGCATTCCCTGCCAAGCAAGCCCGATTCGGGAGCTATCCCCGGAGCTCAGGTTGCTTCTGAGCAGTGGTGTTACCGTTCTTTTTAGGCACTCGAGCTCTGCGAGCGCTATTTGGAGATACATCTCCGCCGGACTAGGTACCTGGGGGGGTGGGATAGAGGGCTGCTTGGCGCTCCCCTCAGAGCCTTCCGGCTCCTCCGCGGGGACGGTCGCTTTTGCGGCTGGGGGTTGTGGAGGCGCGCGAGGCGCTTTCACGGGGGGTGTGGGGGTGGGGGTGGGCGCCCTAGGAGAGGCCTGGGCCTCGCTCACGGGAGGCATGTCTGACCTCTCCTTTTGGGCTTTGGTGGGGGGGGAGCTCCGTTTGGGGGCCGGGTTTCCAGGAGGGACCCGGTCCTTCTTCGAAGGGTTGGGTTTGAGGTAAGGACGGAGTAGGTCCTCTAAGTCCGGCACTCTTTCTAGCAGTTTTCGGACTTGGGCACTATCCCCAAAGTCCGTGTCCGGGTACTCTGCACGGAGGCCGCGGTCTAAGACCTTCTGCACCTCCTTCTCTGTGTCAGCTTTTGTGTATTTTGTTTTGTGCGTCGAACCTCCGGCTATAGCCTTTACTCCTTCGGCCGGGGTCGACTTGTGTTGGGCCTTTGATTTTGAATGTTTGCCCTTTGTGTGTTTGCTACCTGTCTCTGCGGCGGACGTCACTTTCGGAGCCTTGACAGCTTCCGAAGGCTTAGTCTGTTCCCGCACGTCCTGGCTAGCTTCGGTGGGGGTGATGGGCCTCCCAGAAGTTTCGCCGTCCGTTGTGTCCGGGGAGAGCGTCTGCCTTTCGGCTTGACTCCGCCCGTTGGCAAGAGCTATAAGCTCCTGCACTTTCCCGGCCCAACTTCCCGTGGCCGTCTCTGGAGGCAGACGCTCCAGGCGCACCACAGGCTGAAGGTCCGTTGCCGCTAGCTCAGCTAGGGCCCGGTCACCGCCTGTTAGCCGGGTTGGAGGTGCCGGTTTATCCGGCGACCCTTGGCCCGTTACACCTCTTGCCCGCTGTGAGGGCGGCGGGGGATTTTGCCGACCGGCTGGCCGACACAAGGTCTCCTCTGCTCTGGGGGGAGCGGACGTATCCATCTCGTCCAGAGAGGGAGCAACTAATTTGTTGTGCTCGGTGGGTTTCAAGCAGGAGACACCTCGACTGCTTTCAACCGGATCGCTCATCCTATGCGTACGATCTCACCTATGGCCAGGTTACGAGGCGTATTTCTATGAATACGCCAAGCCCACAAGGGGAGTAGATAGGGACAGAAGGAATCTCGTTAATCCATTCATGCGCGTCACTAATTGGATGACGAGGCATTTGGCTACCTTAAGAGAGTCATAGTTACTCCCGCCGTTTACCCGCGCTTGCTTGAATTTCTTCACTTTGACATTCAGAGCACTGGGCAGAAATCACATCGCGTCAACACCCTTTCGGGCCGTCGCGATGCTTTGTTTTAATTAGACAGTCGGATTCCCCGGGTCCGTGCCAGTTCTGAGTTGATCGTTATTCGGCGGCCGAAGGGTGATGCGACGCGCGACCCGACAGCGCGCCGGCGTGAACCGACGCGCGCCGTGCGCGCCGCGCCCGCAGCAAGGAAGATCCGCGGGAGGCCAAGGCGAGGGACCGGGGTCAAAACGCCGTCGCCGACGTCTTTCGCCCAGGCCCTGCTCGTTAACACTCGTCCGCATCTCGACCAAGCCCGACGCACCCCGATCCTCAGAGCCAATCCTTATCCCGAAGTTACGGATCCAAGTTGCCGACTTCCCTTACCTACATTCGTCTATCGACTAGAGGCTCTTCACCTTGGAGACCTGCTGCGGATATGGGTACGAACCGGCGCGACACCTCCACGTGGCCCGTCCCCGGATTTTCAAGGTCCGAAGGGCATGTCTGGACACCGCCGCAACTGCGGTGCTCTACGCGCTCCATTCCCTCTCTCTGCGCTAGGCAATTCCAGGGAACCCGAACGCTCAAACAGAAAAGAAAACTCTTCCCAGACCTCCCGACGGCTTCTCCGGGTCATGTTGGGTTACCCCGACGAGCTTGCGCCTTTCGGCGCGGGCCCGACGTGAAACGGTTCCGCGACCGGGTTCCGGAATGGGGACCGGATTCCCTTTCGCCCGACGCGCGGCCTGAAGACATCTTAGAGAAAGGCCGGCATCTGCATCGGGTTTCCCCTAGGGCTTAGGATCGACTGACTCGTGTGCAACGGCTGTTCACACGAAACCCTTCTCCACATCAGCCCTCCAGGGTCTCGCTAGAGTATTTGCTACTACTACCAAGATCTGCGCCGACGGCGGCTCCAGGCAGGCTCGCGCCCAACCCTTCTGCGCTCACCGCCGCGACCCTCCTACTCACCGGGGCTTAACAGGGCTCCTGCGCCGCGCGCGCTGGTTAGGCATCGCGCGGCGCCCCCGACGCGGGACGTGCGGGCACCCTAGCCTTGCCGCCGGCGGTAAAGTATAGGCACGACGCTTTAGCGCCATCCATTTTCAGGGCTAGTTGCTTCGGCTGGTGAGTTGTTACACACTCCTTAGCGGATTCCGACTTCCATGGCCACCGCCCAGCTGTCTTAAGCAAACAACGCCCTTCATGGTATCCCATAAGCGTCGGTTTAGGCGCCTTAACTCTACGTTTGGTTCATCCCACAGCGCCAGTTCTGCTTACCAAAAATGGCCCACTGGACACTCACGATCCTTTCGCCGGCATCACCTGAGGTATCATTTGAGGATGCCGGCGTTCTCACCCATTTAAAGTTTGAGAATAGGTTAAGGCCGTTTCGACCCTAAGGCCTCTAATCATTCGCTTTACCGAATGAGATTCGCTCACATTCATGTATTTCACGTCTCCGAGTGCCAGCTATCCTGAGGGAAACTTCGGAGGGAACCAGCTACTAGATGGTTCGATTAGTCTTTCGCCCCTATACCCAGCTCAGACGATCGATTTGCACGTCAGAATCGCTACGGACCTCCACCAGGGTTTCCCCTGGCTTCGTCCTGGCCAGGCATAGTTCACCATCTTTCGGGTACCAACGTGTACGCTCTGGGTGCGCCGCGAACGACGCCCCGGGAGTGCGGGCCGGAGTAAACGACGCGCGCCCCTCTGCAAGAGCGCGCGCCCCGCGCCATCCTCCCTCGCCGAGCGGGCGCAGTGGTCAACCGCGCCCCCCGGCTTCACTTTCATTCCGCCTTTGGGTTTAGAAAACTCCCATTGACTCGCGCACATGTTAGACTCCTTGGTCCGTGTTTCAAGACGGGTCGGAAAGTAGACTGAGACTTACGCCGCCGGTTGATCCGAGACGAGTTATTCACTCAAGCCCCCCTCTCCTGTCACCGCGCGAACGTATCGATGGGATACGCGCGAGGACGAAGCCCCTTCGGGCCGCCCGCCGCGCGCTAGCTAACCACCGCGTTCCGCGCTTGTGAAGGGCCGAAGCCAAGGTCCGGAGAGGCCCGCCGCCCCCTCGCCCGCCTTGCGACGGGGTAGGTGACGGTCGAGACGTCTTCCACGTATTTCATGACCGTCGTAACTGCCGCCCCGCTACGGGGCGGGCTTACACGGCGGCCGGGAAAGCGGGGAGCGGGCGCCGCGAAGCAGCCCGCCCTGCGCACACCGGGGACTCGGCACGAAGAAACGCTTAACACGTCCCGCCGCGCCGATAATAACCCCGGGCCTCTGGCCGCCGACCGACGGATCGCGACGCACTATGGCGAAGGAAAAGTGCACACCGCCCTCGAGCAGACTCGCGGGGGTTCCGTTTCCCCCGCTCAGAGCAGGATTCGCCCGACCGGGCTCTGCGGGAGACCGACGAGATAGCGAAGCTAGTCTGCGGCCGCGCAGCGGTCGGGTAGCTCGAGCGTGCAAGCGAGCGGTGATGAGTTTCCCCGGCCTAGTTTACTCAATTACCTTCCGTTTCCCCTTGGGCGGTTTCACGTACTCTTGAACTCTCTCTTCAAAGTTCTTTTCAACTTTCCCTCACGGTACTTGTTCGCTATCGGTCTCGTGGTTGTATTTAGCCTTAGATGGAGTTTACCACCTGCTTAGGGCTGCGATCTCAAGCAACCCGACTCTGAGGAGACGAGCCCCCCGAGCGCGCACGTCGTCCACTACGGGCCTGGCACCCTCTACGGGCCGTGGCCCCTTTCAAGAGGACTTGGAACGAGCCAGCGCGCACCGGGAACGGCCGCTCCCTAACACCACATTTCCCGCCGGCCGCACGACCGGGGGATTCGGTGCTGGGCTTTTCCCTGTTCACTCGCCGCTACTGAGGGAATCCTGGTTAGTTTCTTTTCCTCCCCTTATTAATATGCTTAAATTTAGGGGGTAATCACGCCTGATCTGAGGTCGTAAATAAGGTATAAAAAAAGGGGCGGGCCGCAGCCCGCCCCGTCTCCCTGCGCCGGAGCGCGAGAGAACCCACGCATCTTGCGACGGCTGCGGCGTCGCCGCGACGCCGCCGAGCTCCACGCCACCTCGAGGGTGCGCGGCCCGGCGAGCCGCGGCGCGCCTACGCGCACCGTCGCCGATAGTCGCGTCGGAGCGCAATGCTCCACTTAGCGCCGCTCCCTTCACGCTGTGTCGCCTCGTGCTAGGACGCCCCCTCTCCTCGCGGGAGAAATTGTAATTAGTCTCTTGCAAAGCTCTGGAAAAAACGAGCTCGCGACAGGGTGCGCCCCTCCGAATCTCTCCTGGCTTAGTTAAAGTGCATAGTTACTGGTATTGTGTGTGTGTGTGCGGCCCTCGGCCAGTCGACTCGTCGGCCGACCGCACTGCCAGAAACTCATCGGGGGCGATCCGGGAAAAAACGACGCACTTCAGGGAAAATCGCCAGGGACCCGCTTCCGCTCCGCCCCACTTTGCCGGGTATCTACTCGTGCGGCGAAAGCGACGGCGGAGTTTCCACGGGTGTAAACGAGCTAACCCCAACATCGAAGCTCCGGCCGCCGAAGCGGCCTTCTCGGCTCCAGTACTAACGACCGACCCTCAGACAGGCGTGGCCCGGGAGACAATCCGCGGGCCGCAATATGCGTTCAAAACGTCGATGTTCATGTGTCCTGCAGTTCACATGTCGGCGCGCAATTTGCTGCGTTCTTCATCGACCCACGAGCCGAGTGATCCACCGCCCAAGGTTGTACAATTTGGTTAGAGACCGTAGCCTCGCAGAGACCGTCCCCCGCCGACCCCGCCCGCCCCGGGGCGAAGCCGGCCGGCCTCGATGGTTAAGGGGATACGTGAGATCGCCTGGGATTTGAGCCGCCATTTTCGGTAACAGCTCGGGCCGGTGGCGAGTTCTTTAATGCGCGTCACACGCAACCACAACTCGGGAAAAAGGGTAAAGGTAGGGTGTCGGCGCGCGCGCGCCCTCCCTCCGCAGAGTTCGGACGCGCGCCGCCAATATGGCCTGCACCACGCTTCTTTTCATACATATAGAATACCTATAGATATATATAATATAGATAGGTTCGCTTTGCTTGCCGTACCGGACTTACGCTTAGGCAAGCGCTGTTTCTCTCGGTGCTGATATTTGCCAAAAACCGGGCACCGTTCTCCTCTACTTTTCATACATGTATTCATCTCTTTACTCTGCTTTTTGGGCCGCCCACCCGAGCAAGAGTTTGACCGTGCTACCGCTTAGTTTTTCAAAACAGACTGGGACTTCCGAGAGCCCCGAGTCATAACAGGCTTAATCTTTTTACTTTGCCGGAGACCGGGGGCCCCAGCTCAAGTTAACCCCCGGCTCCGTGTCCACCATCTTTCGATTAATCGGTCGCTCGGACTTTCGTCTCAGCGACTCTTTCAGGCCATGCACCGCGGGCCCTTCACCCTTTTTCGGGTGAGAGAGTTCGGGGATCCCACTCCCGCTCTCGTTCAAAGTTTAGTTTTGTCAAAAAAAAAGACTGGGACTTCCGAGAGACCCGAGTCATAACAGGCTTAATCTTTCTACTTTGCCGGAGACCGGGGGCCCCAGCTCAAGTTACCCCCGGCTCCGTGTCCACCATCTTTCGATTCATCGGCCGCTCGGACTTTCGTCTCAGCGACTCTTTCAGGCCTTGCACCACTTAGGTGTCAGCTTTGACCTCTTTTCGGGTCATTAAGAGAGAGCTCCGGGCTTTCCTAGGCCCGCTCTCTCGCTTTGCTCAGACATTTGAAGTAAAACCGACTGGGACTTCCGAGAGTCACTCAAGTCGAGACCGGGGGCTAAAGCAACGTCACACCCCCGGCTCTGTTTCAACCATCTTTCGATTCATAGGTCGCCGAGACGCAAGTCTCGGCGACTCGTTACGGCCGTGCACCACGTGCGGACACCGGGGCCGAGGCTCCCGCTCCGACGTTTCTCTCGCTACCATCTTTCGGGTCGTTAAGAGTCGATACTGCCACTTTCTCGCGTCTCCCTCAGGAAACGGACCATGTTTCGAAACTCTCTTATGCCTTTACACTAGGCAAAAAAATTTGGGACTCCCGAGGGAGATCCACAGGTGGCCGGCAGCCTTCAAAGGCCGGCTCGGCGCGCCCGCGCGTTGGGACTTCCGAGAGCACGGAGAGACGGTACTAAGCCATTTTCAGCGTGCGCCGACCCGTTGTTGTTGTTGCTGGCCTTTCGTAGTAATGTGCACCACAGATTAGTCTTTGTCCACAGCGCTCGCGGTCCCACTGAGATAACTCCGCTTTACGCGCGCACATTCCGGCCGTTCGGCGAGGGGTCGTCTGCCGTCCATGACACTTTCAGACCTCTACTGGCTCCTTCCGTCTTACTGGCACGAGCGGCTTCGCCGCACCCGAACGGTTCTGCCTCCGAGCTCACCTCTCTGCCCTTCGGAACGGCGGCAACCCCGTCAAACCACAACCGGCCGCGACCGAGGCTCACTCCAACGACGGAAAGAGTGCGCACACGGCCCGAACCGCAGGGTTTAGCTCCTGGTCCACTTGGGGGCAACCTACCGCCAGGGGCGCCTCCGCTGAGGGCGGAGACTGGCACCCACGACCGAGCCTTGCAATACCCGACGTGAGTCTTAGAAGCGCGACTGAGAGCCGCCTCCCGTTTTATTATCGACGCTCCGGCGGGGGTGGGCGGTAGGGAATTCCGCCTCCCCGTCGTGCACTGACCTCGGTCGGAGGCTACTCCCCCAGTTTGCATCGAGGCGCCGCGGCAGAGAAACACACCTCCGCGCACGGCTGGCTGAGTCGCCGTTCGGCGCCGCCCGGGGTGTATTCACCGGACGGCGCCTTATTCCGGCCCTTACGGGCCTCCCCGCCGCTCGTTTCCGAACGTCGGGTGTTTCTTCCTCCCGCCGAAGCGAGAGAAAGAGTTCCCCCCTGCAGATAGCCCCCCGCAAAGTGACGCCCCGCGAAAAACGAACATTGAAACGCCAGCGTCCTAGCCGCGCCGGGGACCAACCCGACGCGGGGTCGAACGGCAAGCGCCCGCCGCCCGCCTCCGCTTCCCCCAAAAGAGCCGCGCGAACGCCGCTCGCGCGCCGCCCTCCCGGAGACGGTTGACTAGACCGCCCCGTTCGAACGAACGCGTCCGCAGACGCCCGCCGCCCAGAGGCCCAGGACGGGCACGTGAAAGCGAGAAGAAAAAACAAGAGTAGACAGACGGCCGCGAAAAGCGGCGCCCGGGCGGAGGCCCGTTGACTCGCCCTTACTAAGGAGCGTTTAGGTTCAGCTTCAGCCGAGTTCAGCATTCTCGAGAAAGACGAGTTAGCCGAAAATACGACGCCGACGCGCCCCGAAGAGCGCGCCGGCGACGGTCATTCCCACCCGGCCCGCCCGGAGGCGAGCGCGAGCGTATAGGAGCAAGCTTAGCGATGGAAACCAGAGTTTAAGACTATTACTCGTCCCGAATCTTGTGCGCCCAAGTTCCGAAGGAACCCTCTGGCTCCGCAACATCCCTTTTAAGCGTCAGAACAGCACCCACCAGTTTCAGATGATGGTGTACCGAACTTGTTCAGAGGCGCACAACAAGCTACAGCCGAGTCTTTCGCCTATCGACACAGCGTCCACCGCCGATGCTCTATGAAAGAAGAGAAAGAAGTTAGCCGAGGGCGGCCGATTGCGCGCCGACCGACCCCGAAGGGGCCGGACGACGCGTTGATTCCCACCCGGCCGCCGGAGCGGGCGCGAGCGTATGACGGAGACGCCCGAGAGCCGGCTAGCGACTCCCGGTGCTCCCGAGGAAAGGTTTGGCTTTAGCTTCACCCGCACAGCTCCCGTTGGGGCCTAGGTGAGTCACCGTATCCAGACGGCTCCGAAGAGCGTTCCGGACCGTTAATTACCACTCGGACGCCAGACGCGAACGCGAGCGTTTGCCAGAACTACCCAGGATTCGACTCTCTCCTCCCGGGGCTCCGTTAGCTGAAAAAAAAAGGCGGCATTTGGTGAGGCGGCGCCTACCGCGGCGTATCCAGACGGCTCCGAAGAGCGTTCCGGACCGTTAATTCCCACTCGGACGCCAGACGCGAACGCGAGCGTTTGCCAGAACTACCCAGGATTCGACTCTCTCCTCCCGGGGCTCCGTTAGCTGAAAAAAAAAAAGGCGGCATTTGGTGAGGCGGCGCCTACCGCGGCGTATCCAGACGGCTCCGAAGAGCGTTCCGGACCGTTAATTCCCACTCGGACGCCAGACGCGAACGCGAGCGTTTGCCAGAACTACCCAGGATTCGACGCTCTCCTCCCGGGGCTCCGTTAGCTGAAAAAAAAAGGGCGGCATTTGGTGAGGCGGCGCCTACCGCGGCGTATCCAGACGGCTCCGAAGAGCGTTCCGGACCGTTAATTCCCACTCGGACGCCAGACGCGAACGCGAGCGTTTGCCAGAACTACCCAGGATTCGACTCTCTCCTCCCGGGGCTCCGTTAGCTGAAAAAAAGAAAAAGTCGGGGACCGGGTGAACCCTTCACAGAGCTTACGCGACTCGGCTTCCGCCTCGCCGTTTCGGCCCGTTCCGGGGGCGTGTCCCGGGCGTGTATGTTTAAAGAGGCCAGCCCTGACGCCTCGTGATGAAAGTAGTGATGCGGAGACTTCGTAGTAGCCGCCGCGGCGGAGAGCGTTCACGGTAAAGTTTTCGCGTGTTCAGCATTCTCGAAAAAGACGAGTTAGCCGAAAATACGACGCCGACGCGCCCCGAAGAACGCGCCGGCGACGGTCATTTCCACCCGGCCCGCCCGGAGGCGAGCGCGAGCGTATAGGAGCAAGCTTAGCGATGGAAACCAGAGTTTAAGACTATTACTCGTCCCGAATCTTGTGCGCCCAAGTTCCGAAGGAACCCTCTGGCTCCGCAACATCCCTTTTAAGCGTCAGAACAGCACCCACCAGTTTCAGATGATGGTGTACCGAACTTGTTCAGAGGCGCACAACAAGCTACAGCCGAGTCTTTCGCCTATCGACACAGCGTCCACCGCCGATGCTCTATGAAAGAAGAGAAAGAAGTTAGCCGAGAGAGGCCGAATGCCGCGCCGACCGACCCCGAAGGGCCCGCCGACGCCTTGATTCCCACCCGGCCGCCGGAGCGGGCGCGAGCGTATGACGGAGACGCCCGGGGCTACCGGTGCTCCCAAGGAAAGTGCTTTCGCTCTACCGTGTCAGCTCCCCTTGCCGCGCGCGACACGTCTCTTTTCGTAGAGCGGCCCGTTTTCTATAGCGAGTGCCGCGCCCGCTGCGTGGTGGCTACAGCAACTGCGGCTGTCCGTTGGAAGCCTTTTCCGGGACGCGCCCCAAACCTCCCGGTGCTCCTTCGTTGTAGGGAGAGCACGCGCTACCGCTTGGGGAAGCGTTTCCGCCTCGGCGTCTCCGCCGTGCCGTATGCGACGCGTGTCTCCCCGGCGGCCTTTTCTATAGCGAGTACCGCGGTCCCGCTCAGATTATGAGAATTTGCTTAAATCTTAGAGTGAGCACGCGCTACCGCTTGGGGAAGCGTTTCCGCCTTGGCGTCTCCGCCGTGCCGTATGCGACGCGTGCCCCTCCCGCGGCTTTTTCTATAGCGAGCACCGCTGATATTCCCGCTGATATTCTGGAATTACCGTGGCTGCGCGTACGGAGACCGTTTCCCGCGAGGCGCACCTCCGGGGCTCCGTACGCTCTTACAGTGTCCTGGACTGTCCCCGGGAGCCGAGCTCCTACTCCCGGGCTCCGTTATGGCTTTCGCGCAGCTGGCTAGGCTGCGTTCGGAGACTGTCCCGGAGGCGGCAGACGGACCTCCGGGGCTCCTTTCGCGGCGGTTTGTATAGCGAGGCCGTTCCCGCTCTGATAACTTTGTAATAATGATCCTTCCGAAGGTTCACCTACGGAAACCTTGTTACGACTTTTACTTCCTCTAAATATTCAAGTTCGGTCATCTTTCCGGCTCTACGGCCCCTGAGAAGGGTCCGCGGGCTGGTCCGAAGACCTCACTAAAATATTCAATCGGTAGTAGCGACGGGCGGTGTGTACAAAGGGCAGGGACTTAATCAGCGGGAAGTAATGATTCCCGCTTACTAGGCATTCCTCGTTGGTGGGGAATAATTGCAAGCCCCAATCCCTAGCACGAAGGAGTTTCAACGGGTTACCCGGCCCTCTCGAGCAAGGAAAACACACGTTGATACCTTCAGTGTAGCGCGCGTGCTGCCCAGAACATCTAAGGGCATTACAGACCTGTTATTGCCCCACTTCCTGCGGCTGGAAGCCGCCTGTCCCTCTAAGAAGAGTGTTGGTCGCCGGCTGCACAGGGGATGCCGGTTTCGACTAGTTAGTAGGGTAGGATCTCGTTCGTTATCGCAATTAAGCAGACAAATCACTCCACGAACTAAGAACGGCCATGCACCACCACCCACCGAATCAAGAAAGAGCTCTCAATCTGTCAATCCTTCCGGTGTCCTGGCCTGATGAGGTTCCCCGCGTTGAGTCAAATTAAGCCGCAGGCTCCACGTCTGGTGGTGCCCTTCCGTCAATTCCTTTAAGTTTCAGCTTTGCAACCATACTTCCCCCGGAACCCAAAGACTTTGGTTTCCCGGAGGCTGCCCGCCGTGACATCTAAGACACACAGCGGATCGCTAGTTGGCATAGTTTATGGTTAGAACTAGGGCGGTATCTGATCGCCTTCGAACCTCTAACTTTCGTTCTTGATTAAAGAAAACATACTTGGCAAACGCTTTCGCTCCAGTTCGTCTTGCGACGATCCAAGAATTTCACCTCTAACGTCGCAATACGGATGCCCCCGGCAATCCCCATTAATCATTACCTCGACTTCCGAAAACCAACAAAATAGAACCGAGGTCCTATTCCATTATTCCATGCAAGAGTATTCGGGCAGACAAAGGCCTGCGTTAAGCACGTTAATTTGTTCAAAGTAAACGTGCCGGCCCGCACGACACTCAGTTAAGAGCACCGCGGCGGGTGAGATCGGGGTCCGCCTTCCACGGGGCATCAACGCCCCCGAGAGCCCGGCCCGACAGCGATTGCTCACCGCCGGAGCCTGGCCCGAGAGCGCCTGCCGCCGCAGTCGGCTCGCGCCCACCGGCAGGACGCCCCGCACGCATGCCAGTTGGACACCGACGAGCGGTGAACCGGCAGCGCAGGGCACAGGTCAAACTACGAGCTTTTTAACCGCAGCAATTTTAATATACGCTATTAGAGCTGGAATTACCGCGGCTGCTGGCACCAGACTGGCCCTCTAATGGGTAATCGTTAAGAGATTTAAAATGTTCTCATTCCGATTACGGGGCCTCGGATGAGTCCCGTATCGTTATTTTTCGTCACTACCTCCCCGTGCCGGGAGTGGGTAATTTGCGCGCCTGCTGCCTTCCTTGGATGTGGTAGCCGTTTCTCAGGCTCCCTCTCCGGAATCGAACCCTGATTCCCCGTCACCCGTTACAACCATGGTAGGCGCAAAACCTACCATCGTCAGTTGATAAGGCAGACATTTGAAGGACACGTCGCCGGTGCGGAGACCGTGCGATCAGCCCAAGGTTATCCAGAGTCACCAAAACGGAACGACCGGGCGAGCCGGCCGATTGGCTTTGATCTAATAAAAGCGTCCTTCCCCTTTCGGGTCACGACTGAAATGCATGTATTAGCTCTAGAATTACCACAGTTATCCAAGTAACTTTTAGGTCCAAGGAACCATAACCGATTTAATGAGCCATTCGCGGTTTCACTCTACAACAGTTTGTACTGAGGCATGCATGGCTTAATCTTTAAGACAAGCATATCACTACTGGCAGGATCAACCAGGGATCCAGGCCGTTTCGACCTTCTCCGACCGCCGCCCGTGAGCGGCGGCCCACAACACATACTCCACCAATCTCTCTCAACACACTCTCTCGCCCCGTAGGGGCCCACTCGGCGACGGACGCCCGCTAGGGGCGCCCGCCGCTTTCGCATTCGACGCCGCGCCAGACCGAAGCCCGGGCACGGCGAAGAACCGCGAACGGAAAAAAAGGGTCGCGCATAGGGTCGTGCATGTGCAGAGGGCCGCGCGTAGCTGTGACGGATGCCGGAATACAGGACTGGGCAAGGCCCCACCGGCAAGCCGAAAAACCGACGGCCGGGCGTCTCCGCCGAGGAAGATGCGCCGACCGCCGGGCCCCGCCGCACGAGGCGGCCGATAGAGTATTTGCTAGTTGCTTTCCTTCGCCTCCTCCTCCTCCGCCGCCCCGAAGCCAAGGAAAGCCGAATGCTTCGGGGCCCTTCTCGCTGCCGCCTTCCTCTCTCGCCTCCCGGGGTGGTCAGTCCCGTCTCTCTCTCCCAGCCGGGCGCCTCTCGTCCTCTCCGCGCCCGGCCGCCGGCATACTCAGCCGTCGCCCCGAAGCCAGGAATCTCGAAAGCATGCTCCGGGGCCCGCTCTAGGGTGTGTCAAGCCCGTCTCTCCTCCTCCGCGCCGGTGCAAAAATGCTTTTAGGCGCACTCCCGGGGTGGTCAGTCCCGTCTCTCTCTCTCTCTCTCTCAGCCGGGCGCCTCTCGTCCTCGCCGCGCCCGGCCGCCGGCATCCTCAGCCGTCGCCCCGAAGCCAGGAATCTCGAAAGCATGCTCCGGGGCCCGCTCTAGGGTGTGTCAAGCCCGTCTCTCCTCCTCCTCCCCGGCATCCTCTCCATCGCCCCGAAGCCAGGATGCCGCAAAATGCTCCGGAGCCCGCACATTCCTCGTTTCTCACCGAACGCCACAGCTCTCTCTCCACCGCCCCTAGTATCTAATCGTTCGGGGCCTCCTCCCGGGTTCCTCCGCGACCGTCGCCACTCGGCCGCCACCGCCCCGAAGCCAGGAACACCGGGAATGATGCTTCGGGGCCCTCTTCCATATTTCTCAGGCAGCGTAACAGATCTCAAAGAACTGCCGGGGAAACCGCTGCCTCGGGTAGCCTTCCAACGGGTACCCTTCCCCTATAATGGGAGAAATACCGTCCCCACACTTTTTCACAGGGAATCGCCTCATTTCCCCGGCCGACGGCACCTGCTGTCCGAATATTGCCTCTTATGTCCGTTAACAATATCGGATTCACGTTCGCACCGCCGGCCGCACATGCTTTCTCCCGCCACCATCACAGGTCTCGCTTCAAGGCCCCGCATTGCCAAATGTACTATTTCGGGGCCTTCGCCAACTTTCTCGGCCATCGCCACATATCCGTGTTTCAGTCCCGCACATTTAAACCAAGCCTTTTGCCGGGAACTCTCCTCGTTTCTCACAGACTGCCACAGCTCTCTCTCTCCACCGCCCCTAGTATCTAATCGTTCGGGGCCTCCTCCCGGGTTCCTCCGCGACCGTCACCACTCGGCCGCCGCCGCCCCGAAGCCAGGAACACCGGGAATGATGCTTCGGGGCCCACTTCCATATTTCTCAGGCAGCGTAACAGATCTCAAAGAACTGCCGGGGAAACCGCTGCCTCGGGTAGCCTTCCAACGGGTACCCTTCCCCTATAATGGGAGAAATACCGTCCCCACACTTTTTAAGAGGGAATCGCCTCATTTCCCCGGCCGACGGCACCTGCTGTCCGAATATTGCCTCGTATGCCCGTTAACAATATCGGCTTCACATTCGCACCGCCGGCCGCACATGCTTTCTCCCGCCACCATCACAGGTCTCGCTTCAAGGCCCCGCATTGCCAAATGTACTATTTCGGGGCCTTCGCCAACTTTCTCGGCCATCGCCACATATCCGTGTTTCAGTCCCGCATAATTAAACCAAGCATTTTGCCGGGAACTCTCCTCGTTTCTCACCGAACGCCACAGCTCTCTCTCTCCACCGCCCCTAGTTGCCAGCTTCCTTCGGGGCCTCCTCCGGGGTTCCTCCGCGACCGTCGCCACTCGGCCGCCGCCGCCCCGAAGCCAGGAACACCGGGAATGATGCTTCGGGGCCCTCTTCCATATTCCTCAGGCAGCGTAACAGATCTCAAAGAACTGCCGGGGAAACCGCTGCCTCGGGTAGCCTTCCAACGGGTACCCTTCCCCTATAATGGGAGAAATACCGTCCCCACACTTTTTCACAGGGAATCGCCTCATTTCCCCGGCCGACGGCACCTGCTGTCCGAATATTGCCTCGTATGTCCGTTAACAATATCGGATTCACGTTCGCACCGCCGGCCGCACATGCTTTCTCCCGCCACCATCACAGGTCTCGCTTCAAGGCCCCGCATTGCCAAATGTACTATTTCGGGGCCTTCGCCAACTTTCTCGGCCATCGCCACATATCCGTGTTTCAGTCCCGCATAATTAAACCAAGCATTTTGCCGGGAACTCTCCTCGTTTCTCACAGACTGCCACAGCTCTCTCTCTCCACCGCCCCTAGTATCTAATCGTTCGGGGCCTCCTCCCGGGTTCCTCCGCGACCGTCACCACTCGGCCGCCGCCGCCCCGAAGCCAGGAACACCGGGAATGATGCTTCGGGGCCCTCTTCCATATTTCTCAGGCAGCGTAACAGATCTCAAAGAACTGCCGGGGAAACCGCTGCCTCGGGTAGCCTTCCAACGGGTACCCTTCCCCTATAATGGGAGAAATACCGTCCCCGCACTTTTTAAGAGAGATTCGCCTCATTTCCCCGGCCGACGGCACCTGCTGTCCGAATATTGCCTCGTATGCCCGTTAACAATATCGGCTTCACATTCGCACCGCCGGCCGCACATGCTTTCTCCCGCCACCATCACAGGTCTCACTTCACGGCCCCGGAGTGACAGATGTACTGTTCCGGGGCCTTCGCCACTTTTCTCGGCCACCGCCACATATCCGTGTTTCAGTCCCGCTTATTTAAACCAAGCATTTTGCGGGGAACTCTCCTCGTTTCTCACCCACCGCCACAGCTCTGTCTCTCCACCGCCCCTAGTTGCCAGCTTCCTTCGGGGCCTCCTCCGGGGTTCCTCCGCGACCGTCGCCACTCGGCCGCCGCCGCCCCGAAGCCAGGAACACCGGGAATGATGCTTCGGGGCCCTCTTCCATATTTCTCAGGCAGCGTAACAGATCTCAAAGAACTGCCGGGGAAACCGCTGCCTCGGGTAGCCGTCGAACGGGTACCCTTCCCCTATAATGGGAGAAATACCGTCCCCGCACTTTTTTCGTGGGAATCTCCTTTTTTTCTCGGCCAGCGGCGCCTCCGACCGGTCATTGCTTCGAAAAGCCCACAAGCAAAGTTTTTGCGGGCCGCGCCATTATTTCCCAGCTACCTTCACAGGTCTCGCTTCACGGCCCCGGAGTGACAGATGTACTGTTCCGGGGCCTTCGCCACTTTTCTCGGCCACCGCCACATATCCGTGTTTCAGTCCCGCATATTTAAACCAAGCATTTTGCCGGGAACTCGCCTCGTTTCTCACCGACCGCCACAGCTTTCTCTCTCCACCGCCCCTGGTATCAAATCGCTTCGGGGCCTCCTCCCGGGTTCCTCCGCGACCGTCGCCACTCGGCCGCCACCGCCCCGAAGCCGGGACAAATGCTTCGGGGCGCCTCGAGGGCCCATGCCCTATAATGGGAGAAAACCCGTCCCCAGGCAATCTCCAGGGAAAACGTCTTTTTTCTCGGCCAGCGGCGCCCCAGACCGGGCATTTCTTTCCAAAGCCCGTAAGCAAAGTTTCTGCGGGCCGCGCCACTATTTCCCAGCTACCGTCACAGGTCTCGCTTTAAGGCCCCGGAGTGACAGAAAGAATAATCCGGGGCCTCCGCCGATTTTCTCGGCCACCGCTACAGCTCAGTGTTTGTTTCCCGGCATCTTTAAAAATGCACATGCCGGGAACTCGGCCGATTTCTCACCGACCGCCACAGGTCTCGCTCCACCGCCCCTAGTTGCCAAATTCGTTTCGGGGCCTCCGCCAGGGTTCCTCCGCGACCGCCGCCACTCGGCCGCCACCGCCCCGAAGCCGGGTAAAGATGCTTCGGGGCCCCTCGAGGGCCCATGCCCTATAATGGGAGAAAACCCGTCCCCAGGCAATCTCCAGGGAAAACGTCTTTTTTCTCGGCCAGCGGCGCCCCAGACCGGGCATTTCTTCCAAAAGCCCGTAATCAAACTTTCTGCGGGCCGCGCCAATATTTTCTCAGCGACCGTCACAGGTCTCGTTTCACCTCCCGTAACGCTCTTTTTCTTTCAAACTCTGCCCTCTGGCCCTAACTTTTTGGGCCTTCTCCAAACACCTTTTTCACTTGAGGAAGTGGTCAGTTTCCTCGGCGAACGGCGGGGCAGACGCCGCCGTTCGCGTAAAGGTGCGTCAACAACTCTCAAAACTCTCTCCCGGGAGCCGTTTCGGCCTCCCGCGCAGCTAGCCTTCGTCTCCCGACATTTCCGAGAGCTCCCGTGCACCCCAGCTTACACGGGAACTCGCCTCATTTCCCACCGACCGTCACAGGTCTCTCTGCGAGGCCCCGGAGTTCCAAGTAACGATCCCGGGGCCTCCGCCGATATTCTCGGCCACCTTCACAGCTCTGTCTTTGTTTCCCGGCATCTTTTAAAATGCACTTTGCCGGGAACTCGGCCGCTTTCTCAGCGACCGTCACAGGTCTCGTTTCACCTCCCGTAACGCTCTTTTTCTTTCAAACTCTGCCCTCTGGCCCTAACTTTTTGGGCCTTCTCCAAACACCTTTTTTACTTGAGGAAGTGGTCAGTTTCCTCGGCGAACGGCGGGGCAGACGCCGCCATTCGCGAAAAGGTGCGTCAACAACTCTCAAAACTCTCTCCCGGGAGCCGTTTCGGCCTCCCGCGCAGCTAGCCTTCGTCTCCCGACATTTCCGAGAGCTCCCGTGCTCCCCAGCTTACACGGGAACTCGCCTCATTTCCCACCGACTGTCACAGGTCTCTCTGCGAGGCCCCGGAGTTCCAAGTAACGATCCCGGGGCCTCCGCCGATATTCTCGGCCACCTTCACAGCTCTGTCTTTGTTTCCCGGCATCTTTTAAAATGCACTTTGCCGGGAACTCGGCCGCTTTCTCAGCGACCGTCACAGGTCTCGTTTCACCTCCCGCAACGCTCTTTTTCTTTCAAACTCTGCCCTCTGGCCCTAACTTTTTGGGCCTTCTCCAAACACCTTTTTCACTTGAGGAAGTGGTCAGTTTCCTCGGCGAACGGCGGGGCAGACGCCGCCGTTCGCGTAAAGGTGCGTCAACAACTCTCAAAACTCTCTCCCGGGAGCCGTTTCGGCCTCCCGCGCAGCTAGCCTTCGTCTCCCGACATCTCCGAGAGCTCCCGTGCACCCCAGCTTACACGGGAACTCGCCTCATTTCCCACCGACCGTCACAGGTCTCGTTTCACCTCCCGTAACGCTCTTTTTCCTTCAAACTCTGCCCTCTGGCCCTAAATTTTTGGGGCCTCTCCAAACACCTTTTTCACTTGAGGAAGTGGTCAGTTTCCTCGGCGAACGGCGGGGCAGACGCCGCCATTCGCGTAAAGGTGCGTCAACAACCCCGGCATCTTTAAAAATGCACTTTGCCGGGAACTCGGCCGCTTTCTCAGCGACCATCACAGGTCTCCTTTCACCTCCCGTAACGCTCTTTTTCTTTCAAACTCTGCCCTCTGGCCCTAAATTTTTGGGGCCTCTCCAAACACCTTTTCTACTTGAGGAAGTGGTCAGTTTCCTCGGCGAACGGCGGGGCAGACGCCGCCATTCGCGTAAAGGTGCGTCAACAACCCCGGCATCTTTAAAAATGCACTTTGCCGGGAACTCGGCCGCTTTCTCAGCGACCGTCACAGGTCTCGTTTCACCTCCCGTAACGCTCTTTTTCTTTCAAACTCTGCCCTCTGGCCCTAAATTTTTGGGGCCTTTCCAAACACCTTTTCTACTTGAGGAAGTGGTCAGTTTCCTCGGCAAACGGCGGGGCAGACGCCGCCGTTCGCGTACAAGGTGCGTCAACAACTCTCAAAACTCTCTCCCGGGAGCCGTTTCGGCCTCCCGCGCAGCTAGCCGTCGTCTTCCCATGTCTCCGAGAGTTCCCGTGCACGCTCGACTCTGAAATTTTTACAAGTGTCGCTACCGCGCGGTGGCTAAGGGCCCGACTTTGCGGGCCCCGCACCGCCGGTCCGCGCTTCGTAGTGGAGTTGTCCCAGCTTCAACTCCGAGTCCGGCGTGCGTATTCTCGTTTCCGTGTACGGGAACTTCTCAGAAGAGCCTCGGCAGAGCGACACGTCGCTCCGCGGGAGCCGTCAAACGCAGCCCGCACAGCTTTCTCACTCGAATTTTTACAAGTCCTGCGGCTCGGAAATGTTTCAGAGTCCCACGCCATGTGCTCTATAAGTTGGCGTGTGCTCTATATTCGGACTTTTCCTCCGAGACGCGTTTCCGTATTGACGATCTATTGCTTCGGAAACACTTTGTTACTTTTCGCCCGGCCGCCAGCTCGGCCTCTAAGGGGCAACTTTCGCGCCGGACTCGGAAATTTTTACAAGTCCAGCTCTCCGGGAGCCGTTTTCAACTCCTTCTCTCGCGGCCTTCCGGCCTTCCAGACGCCTCGGCCCGCCTTCTAGGCCGAGACTAGTTTCCGTACTGACGATCTATTGCTTCGGAAACACTTTGTCGCTTTTCGCCCGGCCGCCAGCTCGGCCTCTAAGGGGCAACTTTCGCGCCGGACTCGGAAATTTTTACAAGTCCAGCTCTCCGGGAGCCGTTTTCAACTCCTTCTCCCGCGGCCTCCCGGCCTTCCAGACGCCTCGGCCCGCCTTCTAGGCCGAGACAAGTTTCCGTACTGACGATCTATTGCTTCGGAAACACTTTGTTGCATTTCGCCCGGCCGCCAGCTCGGCCTCTAAGGGGCAACTTTTTCGGCCGACTCCGAAATTTTTCAAAGTCCAGACGCCGAAGCGCTCTGCGAAAATTGTTCTCGCCATCTTTTAATATGTTGTTCCTGACGTCGAGATAGACGTTTTAAACATATATTGGTTTGACATTTTTTTTCGTCCGACTTTGAAAAATTTCAAAGTCCAACACTCACTACCGGGGCGCCTTACGGGACCCCGGCGAGCGAGCCGCCGACCGCCGGGCACCTCGGAGAGGTTCCCGGCGGCCACCAAGTAACGCCGCATGTCGTAGCGGGGCGCGCCGGACTTGGTCACCGGCAGGACCCCGCGCGCTTCCATAGGGGGTCCCTATAATGGGAGAAATCCCGTCCCCGAACTGTCGCTGCGGGTTGCGTTCATTTTCACCGGTGACCGGCGGGTTGCGTCCGGCGTGGGGCGCTTCCACCCGTGAACGCGATTTCGCGTGTGCCTTTTTAATTCTGCGTGTGCTCTATTTTCCGACTTTGCCATTTTACAAGTCCCGCGGCTCCGAATTGTTTCAGAGTGCTTGCCGTGTGCTCTTTTTTCCGACTTTGACATTTTTCAGTGTCGAGTATTTGGCGTGTGCTCGCCAAATTGCCGTGTGCTCTCTCTCTCCGACTCGGAAATTTTTACAAGTCCCGACGCCGAAGCGCTCCGAGAAAATTGTTCTCGCCAAGTTTTAATATGTTGTTCCTGACGTCGAGAAAGACGTTTTAAACATATATTGGTTGGACATTTTTTTTCGTCCGACTTTGAAAATTTTCAGTTTGGCGTGTGCTCTATATTTTTTGCGTGTGCTCTATTTTCCGACTTTGCCGTTTTTCAGAGTCCGGCGGCTCCGAATTGTTTCAGAGTGTTCGCCGTGTGCTCTTTTTTCCGACTTTGACATTTTCAAGTATTTGGCGTGTGCTCGCCAAATTTGCCGTGTGCTCTTTCTCCGACTCTGAAATTTTTACAAGTCCAGCTCTCCGGGAGCCGTTTTCAACTCCTTCTCCACGGCCCGCAGGGCCTTCCACAAGCCTCGGCCCGCCTTCCAGGCCGAGACGGGTTTCCGTACTGACGATCTAATGCGTAGGAAACACTTTGTCGCTTTTCGCCCGGCCGCCAGCTCGGCCTCTAAGGGGCAACTTTTTCGGCCGACTCCGAAAAATTTCAAAGTCCCGACGCCGAAGCGCTCTGGGAAAATTGTTCTCGCCATCTTTTAATATGTTGTTCCTGACGTCGAGATAGACGTTTTAAAACATATATTGGTTTGACATTTTTTTTCGTCCGACTTTGAAAAATTTCAAAGTCCAACACTCACTACCGGGGCGCCTTACGGGACCCCGGCGAGCGAGCCGCCGACCGCCGGGCACCTCGGAGAGGTTCCCGGCGGCCACCAAGTAACGCCGCATGTCGTAGCGGGGCGCGCCGGACTTGGCCACCGGCAGGACCCCGCGCGCTTCCATAGGGGGTCCCTATAATGGGAGAAATCCCGTCTCCGAACGGTCGCTGCGGGTTGCGTTCGTTTTCACCGGTGACCGGCGGGTTGCGTCCGGCGCGGGGCGCTTCCACCCGTGAACGCGATTTCGCGTGTGCCTTTTTAATTCTGCGTGTGCTCTATATTCCGACTTTGCCATTTTACAAGTCCCGCGGCTCCGAATTGTTTCAGAGTGCTTGCCGTGTGCTCTTTTTTCCGACTTTGACATTTTTCAGTGTCGAGTATTTGGCGTGTGCTCGCCAAATTGCCGTGTGCTCTCTCTCTCCGACTCGGAAATTTTTACAAGTCCCGACGCCGAAGCGCTCCGAGAAAATTGTTCTCGCCAAGTTTTAATATGTTGTTCCTGACGTCGAGAAAGACGTTTTAAACATATATTGGTTGGACATTTTTTTTCGTCCGACTTTGAAAATTTTCAGTTTGGCGTGTGCTCTATATTTTTTGCGTGTGCTCTATTTTCCGACTTTGCCGTTTTTCAGAGTCCGGCGGCTCCGAATTGTTTCAGAGTGTTCGCCGTGTGCTCTTTTTTCCGACTTTGACATTTTTCAAGTATTTGGCGTGTGCTCGCCATATTTGCCGTGTGCTCTTTCTCCGACTCGGAAATTTTTACAAGTCCGGCTCTCCGGGAGCCGTTTTCAACTCCTTCTCCACGGCCCGCAGGGCCTTCCACAAGCCTCGGCCCGCCTTCCAGGCCGAGACGGGTTTCCGTACTGACGATCTGATGCGTAGGAAACACTTTGTCGCTTTTCGCCCGGCCGCCAGCTCGGCCTCTAAGGGGCAACTTTTTCGGCCGACTCCGAAAAATTTCAAAGTCCCGACGCCGAAGCGCTCTGGGAAAATTGTTCTCGCCATGTTTTAATATGTTGTTCCTGACGTCGAGATAGACGTTTTAAACATATATTGGTTTGACATTTTTTTTTCGTCCGACTTTGAAAAATTTCAAAGTCCCACACTCACTACCGGGGCGCCTTACGGGACCCCGGCGAGCGAGCCGCCGACCGCCGGGCGCCTCGGAGAGGTTCCCGGCGGCCACCAAGTAACGCCGCCAATGTCAGAAGCGGGGCGCGCCGGACTTGGCCGCCGGCAGGGGTCGCGCGCGCTATACCAACCCCCTATAATGGGAGAAATCCCGTCTCCAGACGGTCGCTGCGGGTTGCATTCGTTTTCACCGGTGACCGGCGGGTTGCGTCCGGCGCGGGGCGCTTCCACCCGTGAACGCGATTTCGCGTGTGCTTTTTTAATTCTGCGTGTGCTCTATTTTCCGACTTTGCCATTTTACAAGTCCCGCGGCTCCGAATTGTTTCAGAGTGCTTGCCGTGTGCTCTTTTTTCCGACTTTGACATTTTTCAGTGTCCAGTATTTGGCGTGTGCTCGCCAAATTGCCGTGTGCTCTCTCTCTCCGACTCGGAAATTTTTACAAGTCCCGACGCCGAAGCGCTCCGAGAAAATTGTTCTCGCCAAGTTTTAATATGTTGTTCCTGACGTCGAGAAAGACGTTTTAAACATATATTGGTTGGACATTTTTTTTCGTCCGACTTTGAAAATTTTCAGTTTGGCGTGTGCTCTATATTTTTTGCGTGTGCTCTATTTTCCGACTTTGCCGTTTTTCAGAGTCCGGCGGCTCCGAATTGTTTCAGAGTGTTCGCCGTGTGCTCTTTTTTCCGACTTTGACATTTTCAAGTATTTGGCGTGTGCTCGCCAAATTTGCCGTGTGCTCTTTCTCCGACTCTGAAATTTTTACAAGTCCAGCTCTCCGGGAGCCGTTTTCAACTCCTTCTCCACGGCCCGCAGGGCCTTCCACAAGCCTCGGCCCGCCTTCCAGGCCGAGACGGGTTTCCGTACTGACGATCTAATGCGTAGGAAACACTTTGTCGCTTTTCGCCCGGCCGCCAGCTCGGCCTCTAAGGGGCAACTTTTTCGGCCGACTCCGAAAAATTTCAAAGTCCCGACGCCGAAGCGCTCTGGGAAAATTGTTCTCGCCATCTTTTAATATGTTGTTCCTGACGTCGAGATAGACGTTTTAAACATATATTGGTTTGACATTTTTTTTCGTCCGACTTTGAAAAATTTCAAAGTCCAACACTCACTACCGGGGCGCCTTACGGGACCCCGGCGAGCGAGCCGCCGACCGCCGGGCACCTCGGAGAGGTTCCCGGCGGCCACCAAGTAACGCCGCATGTCGTAGCGGGGCGCGCCGGACTTGGCCACCGGCAGGACCCCGCGCGCTTCCATAGGGGGTCCCTATAATGGGAGAAATCCCGTCTCCGAACGGTCGCTGCGGGTTGCGTTCGTTTTCACCGGTGACCGGCGGGTTGCGTCCGGCGCGGGGCGCTTCCACCCGTGAACGCGATTTCGCGTGTGCCTTTTTAATTCTGCGTGTGCTCTATATTCCGACTTTGCCATTTTACAAGTCCCGCGGCTCCGAATTGTTTCAGAGTGCTTGCCGTGTGCTCTTTTTTCCGACTTTGACATTTTTCAGTGTCGAGTATTTGGCGTGTGCTCGCCAAATTGCCGTGTGCTCTCTCTCTCCGACTCGGAAATTTTTACAAGTCCCGACGCCGAAGCGCTCCGAGAAAATTGTTCTCGCCAAGTTTTAATATGTTGTTCCTGACGTCGAGAAAGACGTTTTTAAACATATATTGGTTGGACATTTTTTTTCGTCCGACTTTGAAAATTTTCAGTTTGGCGTGTGCTCTATATTTTTTGCGTGTGCTCTATTTTCCGACTTTGCCGTTTTTCAGAGTCCGGCGGCTCCGAATTGTTTCAGAGTGTTCGCCGTGTGCTCTTTTTTCCGACTTTGACATTTTTCAAGTATTTGGCGTGTGCTCGCCATATTTGCCGTGTGCTCTTTCTCCGACTCGGAAATTTTTACAAGTCCGGCTCTCCGGGAGCCGTTTTCAACTCCTTCTCCACGGCCCGCAGGGCCTTCCACAAGCCTCGGCCCGCCTTCCAGGCCGAGACGGGTTTCCGTACTGACGATCTGATGCGTAGGAAACACTTTGTCGCTTTTCGCCCGGCCGCCAGCTCGGCCTCTAAGGGGCAACTTTTTCGGCCGACTCCGAAAAATTTCAAAGTCCCGACGCCGAAGCGCTCTGGGAAAATTGTTCTCGCCATGTTTTAATATGTTGTTCCTGACGTCGAGATAGACGTTTTAAACATATATTGGTTTGACATTTTTTTTTTCGTCCGACTTTGAAAAATTTCAAAGTCCCACACTCACTACCGGGGCGCCTTACGGGACCCCGGCGAGCGAGCCGCCGACCGCCGGGCGCCTCGGAGAGGTTCCCGGCGGCCACCAAGTAACGCCGCCAATGTCAGAAGCGGGGCGCGCCGGACTTGGCCGCCGGCAGGGGTCGCGCGCGCTATACCAACCCCCTATAATGGGAGAAATCCCGTCTCCAGACGGTCGCTGCGGGTTGCGTTCGTTTTCACCGGTGACCGGCGGGTTGCGTCCGGCGCGGGGCGCTTCCACCCGTGAACGCGATTTCGCGTGTGCCTTTTTAATTCTGCGTGTGCTCTATTTTCCGACTTTGCCATTTTACAAGTCCCGCGGCTCCGAATTGTTTCAGAGTGCTTGCCGTGTGCTCTTTTTTCCGACTTTGACATTTTTCAAGTATTTGGCGTGTGCTCGCCAAATTGCCGTGTGCTCTCTCTCCGACTCGGAAATTTTTACAAGTCCCGACGCCGAAGCGCTCCGAGAAAATTGTTCTCGCCAAGTTTTAATATGTTGTTCCTGACGTCGAGAAAGACGTTTTAAACATATATTGGTTGGACATTTTTTTCGTCCGACTTTGAAAATTTTCAGTTTGGCGTGTGCTCTATATTTTTTGCGTGTGCTCTATTTTCCGACTTTGCCGTTTTTCAGAGTCCGGCGGCTCGGAATTGTTTCAGAGTGTTCGCCGTGTGCTCTTTTTTCCGACTTTGACATTTTTCAAGTATTTGGCGTGTGCTCGCCAAATTTGCCGTGTGCTCTTTCTCAGACTCTGAAATTTTTACAAGTCCAGCTCTCCGGGAGCCGTTTTCAACTCCTTCTCCGCGGCCCGCAGGGCCTTCCACAAGCCTCGGCCCGCCTTCCAGGCCGAGACGGGTTTCCGTACTGACGATCTAATGCGTAGGAAACACTTTGTCGCTTTTCGCCCGGCCGCCAGCTCGGCCTCTAAGGGGCAACTTTTTCGGCCGACTCCGAAAAATTTCAAAGTCCCGACGCCGAAGCGCTCTGGGAAAAATTGTTCTCGCCATCTTTTAATATGTTGTTCCTGACGTCGAGATAGACGTTTTAAACATATATTGGTTTGACATTTTTTTTTCGTCCGACTTTGAAAAATTTCAAAGTCCGACACTCACTACCGGGGCGCCTTACGGGACCCCGGCGAGCGAGCCGCCGACCGCCGGGCGCCTCGGAGAGGTTCCCGGCGGCCACCAAGTAACGCGCCAATGTCAGAAGCGGGGCGCGCCGGACTTGGCCGCCGGCAGGGGTCGCGCGCGCTATACCAACCCCCTATAATGGGAGAAATCCCGTCTCCAGACGGTCGCTGCGGGTTGCGTTCGTTTTCACCGGTGACCGCGGGTTGCGTCCGGCGCGGGGCGCTTCCACCCGTGAACGCGATTTCGCGTGTGCCTTTTTAATTCTGCGTGTGCTCTATTTTCCGACTTTGCCATTTTACAAGTCCCGCGGCTCCGAATTGTTTCAGAGTGCTTGCCGTGTGCTCTTTTTTCCGACTTTGACATTTTTCAAGTATTTGGCGTGTGCTCGCCAGATTTGCCGTGTGCTCTTTCTCCGACTCTGAAATTTTTACAAGTCCAGCTCTCCGGGAGCCGTTTTCAACTCCTTCTCCACGGCCCGCAGGGCTTCCAGACGCCTCGGCCCGCCTTCAAGGCCGAGACGGGTTTCCGTACTGACGATCTAATGCGTCGGAAACACTTTGTCGCTTTTCGCCCGGCCGCCAGCTCGGCCTCTAAGGGGCAACTTTTTCGGCCGACTCCGAAAAATTTCAAAGTCCCGACCGCCGAAGCGCTCTCGGAAAATTGTTCTCCGCCATCTTTTAATATGTTGTTCCTGACGTCGAGATAGACGTTTTAAACATATATTGGTTTGACATTTTTTTTCGTCCGACTTTGAAAAATTTCAAAGTCCGACACTCACTACCGGGGCGCCTTACGGGACCCCGGCGAGCGAGCCGCCGACCGCCGGGCGCCTCGGAGAGGTTCCCGGCGGCCACCAAGTAACGCCGCCAATGTCAGAAGCGGGGCGCGCCGGACTTGGCCGCCGGCAGGGGTCGCGCGCGCTATACCAACCCCCTATAATGGGAGAAATCCCGTCTCCAGACGGTCGCTGCGGGTTGCGTTCGTTTTCACCGGTGACCGGCGGGTTGCGTCCGGCGCGGGGCGCTTCCACCCGTGAACGCGATTTCGCGTGTGCCTTTTTAATTCTGCGTGTGCTCTATTTTCCGACTTTGCCATTTTACAAGTCCCGCGGGCTCCGAATTGTTTCAGAGTGCTTGCCGTGTGCTCTTTTTTTCCGACTTTGACATTTTTCAGTGTCGAGTATTTGGCGTGTGCTCTCTCTCCGACTCGGAATTTTACAAGTCCCGACGCCGAAGCGCTCCGAGAAAATTGTTCTCGCCAAGTTTTAATATGTTGTTCCTGACGTCGAGAAAGACGTTTTAAACATATATTGGTTGGACATTTTTTTTCGTCCGACTTTGAAAATTTTCAGTTTGGCGTGTGCTCGATTTTTTTTGCGTGTGCTCTATTTTCCGACTTTGCCGTTTTTCAGAGTCCGGCGGCTCCGAATTGTTTCAGAGTGTTCGCCGTGTGCTCTTTTTTCCGACTTTGACATTTTTCAAGTATTTGGCGTGTGCTCGCCAAATTTGCCGTGTGCTCTTTCACAGACTCTGAAATTTTTACAAGTCCGGCTCTCCGGGAGCCGTTTTCAACTCCTTCTCCACGGCCCGCAGGGCCTTCCACAAGCCTCGGCCCGCCTTCCAGGCCGAGACGGGTTTCCGTACTGACGATCTGATGCGTAGGAAACACTTTGTCGCTTTTCGCCCGGCCGCCAGCTCGGCCTCTAAGGGGCAACTTTTTCGGCCGACTCCGAAAAATTTCAAAGTCCCGACGCCGAAGCGCTCTGGGAAAATTGTTCTCGCCATGTTTTAATATGTTGTTCCTGACGTCGAGATAGACGTTTTAAACATATATTGGTTTGACATTTTTTTTCGTCCGACTTTGAAAAATTTCAAAGTCCGACACTCACTACCGGGGCGCCTTACGGGACCCCGGCGAGCGAGCCGCCGACCGCCGGGCGCCTCGGAGAGGTTCCCGGCGGCCACCAAGTAACGCCGCCAATGTCAGAAGCGGGGCGCGCCGGACTTGGCCGCCGGCAGGGGTCGCGCGCGCTATACCAACCCCCTATAATGGGAGAAATCCCGTCTCCAGACGGTCGCTGCGGGTTGCGTTCGTTTTCACCGGTGACCGGCGGGTTGCGTCCGGCGCGGGGCGCTTCCACCCGTGAACGCGATTTCGCGTGTGCTTTTTTAATTCTGCGTGTGCTCTATTTTCCGACTTTGCCATTTTACAAGTCCCGCGGCTCCGAATTGTTTCAGAGTGCTTGCCGTGTGCTCTTTTTTCCGACTTTGACATTTTTCAAGTATTTGGCGTGTGCTCGCCAAATTGCCGTGTGCTCTCTCTCCGACTCGGAAATTTTTTACAAGTCCCGACGCCGAAGCGCTCCGAGAAAATTGTTCTCGCCAAGTTTTAATATGTTGTTCCTGACGTCGAGAAAGACGTTTTAAACATATATTGGTTGGACATTTTTTTTCGTCCGACTTTGAAAATTTTCAGTTTGGCGTGTGCTCGATTTTTTTTGCGTGTGCTCTATTTTCCGACTTTGCCGTTTTTCAGAGTCCGGCGGCTCCGAATTGTTTCAGAGTGTTCGCCGTGTGCTCTTTTTTCCGACTTTGACATTTTTCAAGTATTTGGCGTGTGCTCGCCAAATTTGCCGTGTGCTCTTTCACAGACTCTGAAATTTTTACAAGTCCGGCTCTCCGGGAGCCGTTTTCAACTCCTTCTCCACGGCCCGCAGGGCCTTCCACAAGCCTCGGCCCGCCTCCCAGGCCGAGACGGGTTTCCGTACTGACGATCTGATGCGTAGGAAACACTTTGTCGCTTTTCGCCCGGCCGCCAGCTCGGCCTCTAAGGGGCAACTTTTTCGGCCGACTCCGAAAAATTTCAAAGTCCCGACGCCGAAGCGCTCTGGGAAAATTGTTCTCGCCATCTTTTAATATGTTGTTCCTGACGTCGAGATAGACGTTTTAAACATATATTGGTTTGACATTTTTTTTTTCGTCCGACTTTGAAAAATTTCAAAGTCCGACACTCACTACCGGGGCGCCTTACGGGACCCCGGCGAGCGAGCCGCCGACCGCCGGGCGCCTCGGAGAGGTTCCCGGCGGCCACCAAGTAACGCCGCCAATGTCAGAAGCGGGGCGCGCCGGACTTGGCCGCCGGCAGGGGTCGCGCGCGCTATACCAACCCCCTATAATGGGAGAAATCCCGTCTCCAGACGGTCGCTGCGGGTTGCGTTCGTTTTCACCGGTGACCGGCGGGTTGCGTCCGGCGCGGGGCGCTTCCACCCGTGAACGCGATTTCGCGTGTGCCTTTTTAATTCTGCGTGTGCTCTATTTTCCGACTTTGCCATTTTACAAGTCCCGCGGCTCCGAATTGTTTCAGAGTGCTTGCCGTGTGCTCTTTTTTCCGACTTTGACATTTTTCAAGTATTTGGCGTGTGCTCGCCAAATTGCCGTGTGCTCTCTCTCCGACTCGGAAATTTTTACAAGTCCCGACGCCGAAGCGCTCCGAGAAAATTGTTCTCGCCAAGTTTTAATATGTTGTTCCTGACGTCGAGAAAGACGTTTTAAACATATATTGGTTGGACATTTTTTTCGTCCGACTTTGAAAATTTTCAGTTTGGCGTGTGCTCTATATTTTTTGCGTGTGCTCTATTTTCCGACTTTGCCGTTTTTCAGAGTCCGGCGGCTCGGAATTGTTTCAGAGTGTTCGCCGTGTGCTCTTTTTTCCGACTTTGACATTTTTCAAGTATTTGGCGTGTGCTCGCCAAATTTGCCGTGTGCTCTTTCTCAGACTCTGAAATTTTTACAAGTCCAGCTCTCCGGGAGCCGTTTTCAACTCCTTCTCCGCGGCCCGCAGGGCCTTCCACAAGCCTCGGCCCGCCTTCCAGGCCGAGACGGGTTTCCGTACTGACGATCTAATGCGTAGGAAACACTTTGTCGCTTTTCGCCCGGCCGCCAGCTCGGCCTCTAAGGGGCAACTTTTTCGGCCGACTCCGAAAAATTTCAAAGTCCCGACGCCGAAGCGCTCTGGGAAAATTGTTCTCGCCATCTTTTAATATGTTGTTCCTGACGTCGAGATAGACGTTTTAAACATATATTGGTTTGACATTTTTTTTTCGTCCGACTTTGAAAAATTTCAAAGTCCGACACTCACTACCGGGGCGCCTTACGGGACCCCGGCGAGCGAGCCGCCGACCGCCGGGCGCCTCGGAGAGGTTCCCGGCGGCCACCAAGTAACGCCGCCAATGTCAGAAGCGGGGCGCGCCGGACTTGGCCGCCGGCAGGGGTCGCGCGCGCTATACCAACCCCCTATAATGGGAGAAATCCCGTCTCCAGACGGTCGCTGCGGGTTGCGTTCGTTTTCACCGGTGACCGGCGGGTTGCGTCCGGCGCGGGGCGCTTCCACCCGTGAACGCGATTTCGCGTGTGCCTTTTTAATTCTGCGTGTGCTCTATTTTCCGACTTTGCCATTTTACAAGTCCCGCGGCTCCGAATTGTTTCAGAGTGCTTGCCGTGTGCTCTTTTTTCCGACTTTGACATTTTTCAGTGTCGAGTATTTGGCGTGTGCTCTCTCTCCGACTCGGAAATTTTTACAAGTCCCGACGCCGAAGCGCTCCGAGAAAATTGTTCTCGCCAAGTTTTAATATGTTGTTCCTGACGTCGAGAAAGACGTTTTAAACATATATTGGTTGGACATTTTTTTTCGTCCGACTTTGAAAATTTTCAGTTTGGCGTGTGCTCTATATTTTTTGCGTGTGCTCTATTTTCCGACTTTGCAATTTTACAAGTCCCGCGGCTCCGAATTGTTTCAGAGTGCTTGCCGTGTGCTCTTTTTTCCGACTTTGACATTTTTCAAGTATTTGGCGTGTGCTCGCCAGATTTGCCGTGTGCTCTTTCTCCGACTCTGAAATTTTTACAAGTCCAGCTCTCCGGGAGCCGTTTTCAACTCCTTCTCCACGGCCCGCAGGGCCTTCCAGACGCCTCGGCCCGCCTTCAAGGCCGAGACGGGTTTCCGTACTGACGATCTAATGCGTCGGAAACACTTTGTCGCTTTTCGCCCGGCCGCCAGCTCGGCCTCTAAGGGGCAACTTTTTCGGCCGACTCCGAAAAATTTCAAAGTCCCGACGCCGAAGCGCTCTCGGAAAATTGTTCTCGCCATCTTTTAATATGTTGTTCCTGACGTCGAGATAGACGTTTTAAACATATATTGGTTTGACATTTTTTTTCGTCCGACTTTGAAAAATTTCAAAGTCCGACACTCACTACCGGGGCGCCTTACGGGACCCCGGCGAGCGAGCCGCCGACCGCCGGGCGCCTCGGAGAGGTTCCCGGCGGCCACCAAGTAACGCCGCCAATGTCAGAAGCGGGGCGCGCCGGACTTGGCCGCCGGCAGGGGTCGCGCGCGCTATACCAACCCCCTATAATGGGAGAAATCCCGTCTCCAGACGGTCGCTGCGGGTTGCGTTCGTTTTCACCGGTGACCGGCGGGTTGCGTCCGGCGCGGGGCGCTTCCACCCGTGAACGCGATTTCGCGTGTGCTTTTTTAATTCTGCGTGTGCTCTATATTCCGACTTTGCCATTTTACAAGTCCCGCGGCTCCGAATTGTTTCAGAGTGCTCGCCGTGTGCTCTTTTTTCCGACTTTGACATTTTTCAGTGTCGAGTATTTGGCGTGTGCTCGCCAAATTGCCGTGTGCTCTCTCTCCGACTCGGAAATTTTTACAAGTCCCGACGCCGAAGCGCTCCGAGAAAATTGTTCTCGCCAAGTTTTAATATGTTGTTCCTGACGTCGAGAAAGACGTTTTAAACATATATTGGTTGGACATTTTTTTTCGTCCGACTTTGAAAATTTTCAGTTTGGCGTGTGCTCGATTTTTTTTGCGTGTGCTCTATTTTCCGACTTTGCCGTTTTTCAGAGTCCCGCGGCTCGGAATTGTTTCAGAGTGTTCGCCGTGTGCTCTTTTTTCCGACTTTGACATTTTTCAAGTATTTGGCGTGTGCTCGCCAAATTTGCCGTGTGCTCGATTTTCCGACTCTGAAATTTTTACAAGTCCCGACGCCGAAGCGCTCCGAGAAAATTGTTCTCGCCAAGTTTTAATATGTTGTTCCTGACGTCGAGAAAGACGTTTTAAACATATATTGGTTTGACATTTTTTTCCGTCCGACTTTGAAAATTTTCAGTTTGGCGTGTGCTCGATTTTTTTTGCGTGTGCTCTATTTTCCGACTTTGCCGTTTTTCAGAGTCCCGCGGCTCGGAATTGTTTCAGAGTGTTCGCCGTGTGCTCTTTTTTCCGACTTTGACATTTTTCAAGTATTTGGCGTGTGCTCGCCAAATTTGCCGTGTGCTCGATTTTCCGACTCTGAAATTTTTACAAGTCCCGACGCCGAAGCGCTCCGAGAAAATTGTTCTCGCCAAGTTTTAATATGTTGTTCCTGACGTCGAGAAAGACGTTTTAAACATATATTGGTTTGACATTTTTTTCCGTCCGACTTTGAAAATTTTCAGTTTGGCGTGTGCTCGATTTTTTTTGCGTGTGCTCTATTTTCCGACTTTGCCGTTTTTCAGAGTCCCGCGGCTCGGAATTGTTTCAGAGTGTTCGCCGTGTGCTCTTTTTTCCGACTTTGACATTTTTCAAGTATTTGGCGTGTGCTCGCCAAATTTGCCGTGTGCTCGATTTTCCGACTCTGAAATTTTTACAAGTCCCGACGCCGAAGCGCTCCGAGAAAATTGTTCTCGCCAAGTTTTAATATGTTGTTCCTGACGTCGAGAAAGACGTTTTAAACATATATTGGTTTGACATTTTTTTCCGTCCGACTTTGAAAATTTTCAGTTTGGCGTGTGCTCGATTTTTTTTGCGTGTGCTCTATTTTCCGACTTTGCCGTTTTTCAGAGTCCCGCGGCTCGGAATTGTTTCAGAGTGTTCGCCGTGTGCTCTTTTTTCCGACTTTGACATTTTTCAAGTATTTGGCGTGTGCTCGCCAAATTTGCCGTGTGCTCGATTTTCCGACTCTGAAATTTTTACAAGTCCCGACGCCGAAGCGCTCCGAGAAAATTGTTCTCGCCAAGTTTTAATATGTTGTTCCTGACGTCGAGAAAGACGTTTTAAACATATATTGGTTTGACATTTTTTTCCGTCCGACTTTGAAAATTTTCAAAGTGTTTGGCGTGTGCTCGATTTTCCGACTCTGAAATTTTTACAAGTCCCGACGCCGAAGCGCTCTGCGAAAATTGTTCTCGCCAAGTTTTAATATGTTGTTCCTGACGTCGAGATAGACGTTTTAAACAGATATTGGTTTGACATTTTTTTTCGTCCGACTCTGAAAATTTTCAGTGTTTGGCGTGTGGTCTATATTTTTGCGTGTGCTCTATTTTCCTGATTCCCGTGTGCTCTTTTCCGGATTTGGCGTGTGCTCTATTTTCCGGATTCCCGTGTGCTCTTTTCCGGATTTGGCGTGTGCTCTATTTTCCGGATTCCCGTGTGCTCTTTTCCGGATTTGGCGTGTGCTCTATTTTCCGGATTCCCGTGTGCTCTTTTCCGGATTTGGCGTGTGCTCTATTTTCCTGATTCCCGTGTGCTCTTTTCCGGATTTGGCGTGTGCTCTATTTTCCCGATTCCCGTGTGCTCTTTTCCGGATTTGGCGTGTGCTCTATTTTCCCGATTCCCGTGTGCTCTTTTCCGGATTTGGCGTGTGCTCTATTTTCCCGATTCCCGTGTGCTCTTTTCCGGATTTGGCGTGTGCTCTATTTTCCCGATTCCCGTGTGCTCTTTTCCGGATTTGGCGTGTGCTCTATTTTCCCGATTCCCGTGTGCTCTTTTCCGGATTTGGCGTGTGCTCTATTTTCCGGAATCCCGTGTGCTCTTTATACGGATTTGGCGTGTGATCTTTTTTCGGACTTGGAAATTTTTCGCCTCCGGACGAAAAAATTTACAAGTCCCGCCTTCGGAAATCGTTCTCGCCATCTTTCGATATGTTGTTCCCGAGGCCCTGAGAGACGTTTTAAACCGAACTTTGCGAGTTGGATTTTTGCTTTCGGACTTTGAAAATTTTCGAACCCGAGTCGCGACGGGTTTTTATTTTTTTTTTTTGCGGCGAAACGAGGCGTCGGAGCGCGTCGGCGGTCAGGAGCTTTTCGACAGCACCGAGGACGGCGCGTCGAGCGGTGCCGGCGCCGCGCCTTTGGCGTTAACAATTTCGGCGGCGCGGAATTTGTTTAAACAATTTCGCGACCGACACCTCGTTTTCTTTCGAGAGATCGTTCGGCGCGGCGGCGGGCGACGCGGCGGCGAAAACCGCGAGTCGATATCTGCCCTCGTCTCGGAGTTATTCGTTTATAAACAATTAACCCGCCCTCTTCCGTTGCGGCGAAACGAAGCGTCCCTCGCCTTCGACCGCCGAGACCTTTTCGTCGCGCGGTCGAGTTTCCTATCGAACGAAAGCAACGCGGTCGCCGTATCCCTTACGGTTGCGGAGAAAACGGCTTATAAACAATTTATCTTGCAAAATTCCTAGCGCCTAAACGAAGCGTCGGAGCGCTTCGGACGTCATGACCTTTTGTGTTCGTCTCGTCGAGGGGCGTCTCCTGGGAGTTTTACGAATCGGTCGGCGTCCCGGGTTCGAAGCTCGAACGCGGAACTTTTTCGTTTTCGCTCGCGCGCGCGCTCTGAAAATTCACCCCCACGCGCCTTTTAGAGCTGAAAACGATCCCGCAACCCGCGCGTCTGTATCTCCGTTCGTCGGCCCGGAAAAAAATCGCGAAAGTACGCTTTCGAAGCCGATTTCGCGACGACCTACACGCCGTTCCGCCGGTCCGAGCGAGTCGACACCGCCACCGATCGATAGACGGGCTTCCTCTCTATAGGATAGCGGAGTATCCAGATCCTAGCTGTAAAAACCTAGGCGTTATTAGTTGTGTAAGTTGTAAACTTTCATTACATTCTTTATCTATTCTCTCTACAGAGGCGGGGTTCTAGTGTATAGTACGTTTTCGGGTGCGTCGGAACCGTGCCGTTTTCTCAAACTCTCGCCTAAATCGAACGGGGAACTCGAAAAAAATGTTTTAAAAAATTCTAGGACCGTTGTTTATAACAATTGTTTAAACAATTTGTTGTTGACGGCCGCCGAATTTTTCCTAGACGGCCGCCGAGATTCCGCGTCCGACGGCGCAAACGGAAAAAATTTAAAAAATTTACTTTCGCCGCAATAAAAAGCGAAAGGCGCAAACAAAGATGGCCGACTCGCTAAAGTTCCCCCTTTGGGGCTAACCTGCACGCCGGGGAAAGACCCCGAGGGGGGAATGCGGCCTCGGGGTCGAAGCCCGAGTGAGCCGGCTGCGCGCCCGTGGCGGGGCGACGCCCTGACGGCATTCACCTGGAAGTTATTCGAGCGGCAAACGGGCAAATTTACGATGTCGGCAGCCGACGAAGGCGGCCGACTCGTCAAAGTTCCCACTTTGGGGCTAACCTGCACGCCGGGGAAAGACCCCGAGGGGGGAATGCGGCCTCGGGGTCGACGCCCGAGTGAGCCGGCTGCGCGCCCGCGGCGGGGCGACGCCCTGACGGCATTCGCCTGGAAGTTATTCGAGCGGCAAACGGGCAACTTTACAATGTCGGCACCCAACGAAGGCGGCCGACTCGTCAAAGTTCCCACTTTGGGGCTAACCTGCACGCCGGGGAAAGACCCCGAGGGGGGAATGCGGCCTCGGGGTCGAAGCCCGAGTGAGCCGGCTGCGCGCCCGCGGCGGGGCGACGCCCTGACGGCATTCGCCTGGATGTTATTCGAGAAGCAAACGTGCCGATTTACAAAGTCGGCACCTGTACAAAAGCGTTAAAGTTGCCTCTTTGGGGCCGACCTGCACGCCGGGGAAAGGCCCTGAGGGGGGAAACAAGGCCAGCGGGCGAAGCCCGAGTAGGCCGGCTGCGCGCCCGTGGCGGGGCGACGCCGTGACGGCATTCGCCTGGAAGTTATTCGAGAAGCAAACGCGCAACTTTACGATGTCGGCACCCGAACAAAGGCGGCCGACACGTTAAAGTTCCCACTTTGGGGCTAACCTGCACGCCGGGGAAAGACCCTGAGGGGGGAACGCGGCCTCGGGGTCGAAGCCCGAGCGAGCCGACTGCGCGCCCGCGACGGGGTGACGCCGTGACGGCATTCGCCCGGAAGTTATTCGAGAAGCAAACGCGCAAAAATTTACAAAGTCGGCACCTGTACTACGAAAGTCGGCGTCGCCACCGACCCCCTCCTCTCCTTTTGGTCGTTAACGTCGTCGGGCGCGGTCGCGGGCGACGCGGCGGCGCGAACCGCGAGTCGATATCTGCCCTCGTCTCGGAGTTATTCGTTTATAAACAATTAACCCGCCTTCTTCGATTGCGGCGAAACGAAGCGTCCGACGCCTTCGACCGCCCCGACCTTTTCGTCGCGCGAGCGAGTTTTCTATCGAACGAAAGCAACGCGGTCGCCGTAGCCGTTACGGTTGCGGAGAAAACGGCTTATAAACAATTTATCTTGCAAAATTCCTAGCGCCTAAACGAAGCGTCGGAGCGCTTCGGACGTCATGACCTTTTGTGTTCGTCTCGTCGAGGGGCGTCTCCTGGGAGTTTTACGAATCGGTCGGCGTCCCGGGTTCGAAGCTCGAACGCGGAACTTTTTCGTTTTCCCTCGCGCGCGCGCTCTAAAAATTCACCCCCACGCGCCTTTTAGAGCTGAAAACGATCCCGCAACCCGCGCGTCCGTATCTCCGTTCGTCGGCCCGCAAAAAAATCGCGAAAGTACGCTTTCGAAGCCGATTTCGCGACGACCTACACGCCGCTCCGCGGGCCGGAGCGAGTCGGCACCGCCGCGGATCGATAGACGAGCTTTCGTTCTACAGGATAGCGGAGTTTCGATACCCTACCTGTAAAAACCTAGGTGTTATTAGTCGTTAAAGTTGTTAACTTGAGTCGGCACCCGAACGAAGACGGCCGACACGTGAAAGTTGCCTCTTTGGGGCTCACCTGCACGCCGGGGAAAGGCCCCGAGAGGGGAACGCGGCCTCGGGGTCGAAGCCCGAGCGAGCCGACTGCGCGCCCGCGACGGGGCGACGCCCTGACGGCATTCGCCTGGATGTTATTCGAGAAGCAAACGTGCCGATTTACAAAGTCGGCACCTGTACGAAAGCGTTAAAGTTGCCTCTTTGGGGCCGACCTGCACGCCGGGGAAAGGCCCTGAGGGGGGAACGCACACCCGGGGTCGAAGCCCGAGTGAGCCGGCTGCGCGCCCGCGGCGGGACGACGCCCTGGCGGCGTTCCCCTGGAAGGTATCCGTGTTTGAATTCTCGAAATAGTGGGCCGTACCCAGCGAGCCTGCAAGACCGGGACGACCCGCGGAGAGGTGGTAGTCAACTACTCTACCCTCTCCTGTTTCCAAAAATCAGATTAATATACTGAAGCCCCCGATGGGGACTGTATCAGATATTAAGCTGATAAGAACAGATACTACACTTTGATCTTAGCCAAAAGGCCGAGAAGCGATACCGCCGCCGGGGTTGAATTTAGACTTCTCTGGTCCTTCGGTACGCTTTCCCGCGGCGCGAGCCGGTCGAAACCGCGAAGAAACGAGAAAAAACGGGAAACCTGCCCTTTCTGCGTGTCGCCTTAGACGCGCGCTTCGCGCCGCACGTCGCTATCTCGATCCGTTCGGCCGCCGTGTTGTTCCGAAGAAAGCCCGCTTTGTCGTAACGGTCGCGCCACGTGGTCGGCGAGGTTTTCGTTTTTTCGCGGCCGAACGGCGCCTCCTACGGTTTCGAGCTTCATGTGCTTTTCCGTTGTACCCGCGCGGGCGCGTCTCGGGAAAAATCCCCGGCCCCGTCGGGGCTCCGGGTTCGAAGCCCGGGCGCGTTCCTGGTTTTTTTCCCCTCTGAAGAAGGGCTGCGAAAATTCACCCCGACGCGCCTCGGCGAGCCGAAAAGGAATCCGCAAACCGCGAGTCTCTATCTTTATTCGTTCGCCCGCAAAAAAATCGCAAAAGTGCTCTGCGGAAGCCGATTTCGCGCCGACCTACACGCCGCTCCGCGGCTCGGAGCGAGTCGGCGCCGGCACCGATCGACAGACGAGCTTCCGTTCTACGGGATTCCGGAGTATCGAGACCGTACCCCTAAAAACCTAGAAGTTATGAGTCGTTAAAGTTGACAACTTTTGTGTTTTTCTTCGGGGACTCTGTTTTTCGCGAAAACAGAGGCGGGGTTCTGGTGTATAAAGGTTACTCCGTTTTTCGGAGAAGGACGTTCGGCGGCGCGTCGGAACCGTACCGTTTTCTCACACTTTCACGTAAATCGGACGGGGAACTCGAAAAAAATGTTAAAAAAATTCCAGGTCGATTGTTTATAACAATTGTTTAAACAATTTCTTTTGTTTACGGCGCGATTCGGTCGCCGATTTTTTTCTAGACGGGCGGCGAGAATCCGCGTCCGACGCCGCCCGCCGCGACGCGCTGCGACCGCCCTGAGCGACGGGAGCCTTTTTCGAAAGAGCGGCCACGCCCCCTTTTTCGAGGCGTTTTTGCGAAATTCCTGGACGCCAGGCTTTCGCACGCAGAGACGCCGGATTCGGGTTTCTTACTATACCGAGGGCGCCCGACGCGAGGGGCCGGTCGGCGGCGCCGTGCGACCCTCCGGTTCGAGCCCCGGGCAACGCAAGACGGCTAAAATTCGTCGGAAAATTTCGCCGCTTCGCCGGTAGGGTCTCCTCTCGATTCCCTACACGGCCCCGCAAACCGCGTTTCGATCGGTCCGACGGTTTCGGAGTTACGAGTTTCCCGCGCGATTCCCCCACCCCGATGACGTAGGAGCTTTGTTTTGGCGCGCAGGGGAAAAAAAATTCCTTAAAAATCGGCCGCTCGTAGCAGAGCCGCGAAAACTCGGCTCCGGGCGTGACCGGCGACGCGGAATCCGACGCGCCCGTCGGAATCGCTCTAAACCCGTTATTTCCGGTAATTGTTTAAACAATTTCGCGAATTTGCAACAACAAATTCGCGGCGTATTTTTTTCCGGAAAGGCGTCCGTCTCCCGCGTCCGACGCCGTCCACCGCGAAGCGCTCGGACCGCCGGGAGCGGAGCAGCGTTTTTTTAAAAGTTCTACCCCTTTCCCCCGGACCCCTCTCACCATCCGCCGTATGACGCAACGCCTTTGTTCCCGCGCGAAGGTAGAAAAAAATTCGCCAAAAATCGGGGAACCGTAGCGCAAGGGCGAAACCTCGGATTCCGGCGCGACCGAGGGCGCCCGACGCGACGCGCTCGTCGGCGAACGCGCACGACCGCTCGGTTCGACGCCCGGGGAGTGCACTTTCTTCGTTTTCGCGTCCGCGCTTCGAGAAAATTCCCTCCGATACCTATCGCGATTCCGCGTCCGACCCCGCAAGCGGAAAAATTCTAAAAAATTTACTTTCGCCGCAATTAAATCGCGAAAGTCGCGCCTTCGCCCGCCTCGTACCGCCCACGCACGACGCCCGGCGGCGGGGGAGAGGTCGCTCCCTACGCAACGGGCGGCGCGGAACCCGACGCGCGTGTCGAAATTTCTCCCCGTTTGTTATTTCGAGAAATTGTTTAAACAATTTCGCGAAAACGCGACCACGGCTCGTCGTACCGCGCGAAGCGCAACTCTAGGGACGCGGTAGAAGGCATCGGTGGAAACCGCACGTCGCTATCTCGGTCCGTTCGGCCGCTGCGTTATTCCAAATAAAGCGCGGTTTGTTGTAACGGTCGCGCCACGTGGTCGGCGAGGTTTTGGTTTTTTAGCGGCCGCACGGCGCCTCCTACGGTTTGGGACTTCATGTACTTTTCCGTTGTACCCGCGCGGGCGCGTCTCGGGAAAAATCCCCGACCCCGTCGGGGCTCCGGGTTCGAAGCCCGGGCGCGTTTTGGGTTTTTTTTCCCTCTGAAGAGGGGCTCCGAAAATTCACCCCGACGCGCCTCGGCGAGTCGAAAACGAATCCGCAAACCGCGTGTCTCTATCTTTATTCGTTCGCCCGCAAAAAAATCGCAAAAGTGCTCTGCGGAAGCCGATTTCGCGCCGACCTACACGCCGCTCCGCGGCTCGGAGCGAGTCGGCACCGGCACCGATCGACAGACGAGCTTCCGTTCTACGGGATTCCGGAGTTTCGGGTCCCTACCCCTAGAAACCTAGAAGTTATTAGTCGTCAAAGTCGAGAACTTTTACTACTTTTCTTTTGACACTCTGTTTCGCCGCTCCACCGGGGCGGGGTCCCGGTGTACGCACTTCACTGCGTTTTCGAAGACGTTTCGCTGCGACGCGTAGCGGCGCGTCGGAATCGTACCGTTTTCTCACACTTTCACGTAAATCGGACGGGGAACTCGAAAAAAATGTTTAAAAAATTCCAGGTCGATTGTTTATAACAATTGTTTAAACAATTTCTTTTGTTTACCGCGCGATTCGGTCGCCGATTTTTTTCCCGAAGGGCGGAAGGAATCCGCGTCCGACGCCGCCCGCCGCGACGCGCTGCGACGTTTCGGAAAAGCGGCAACGCCCCCTTTCCGAAGGCGTTTTTGCGAAATTCCTGGACGCCAGGCTTTTGCACGCACGGATTCGAGATTCTGGTTTCTTACTATACCCGGGGCGCCCGACGCGCCGGGCGCGTCGGCGACGCCGCGCGAGCCTCCGGTTCGAGCCCCGGGCATCGCGAGAGGGCTAAAATTCGTCGGAAAAAATCGCCGCTTCGCCTGTGGGGTCTCCTCTCGATTCCCTACACGGCCCCGCAAACCGCGTTTCGATCCGACCGACGGTTTCGGAGTTACGAGTTTCCCGCGCGTTTCCCCCACCTCCATGACGTCACGCCTTTGTTTCGGAGGGAAAAAAGAAATAAATTCGCCAAAAATCGGGGAATCGTAGCGGAACCGCGAAACCTCGGATTCCGGCGCGACCGAGGGCGCCCGACGCGACGCGCTCGTCGGCGAACGCGTACGACCGCTCGGTTCGACGCCCGGGGAGTGCACTTTCTTCGTTTTCGCGTCCGCGCTTCGAGAAAATTCCCCCCGATACCTACGGCGATTCCGCGTCCGACCCCGCAAGCGGAAAAATTCTGAAAAATTTACTTTCGCCGCAATTAAATCGCGAAAGTCGCGTTTTCGCCCGCCTCGTACCGCCCACGCACGACGCCCGGCGGCGGGGGAGAGGTCGCTCCCTACGCAACGGGCGGCGCTGAATCCGACGCGCGTGACGAAATTTCTCCCCGTTCGGTATTTCGAGAAATTGTTTAAACAATTTCGCGAAAACGCGACGACGGTGCGTCGTCCCGCGCGAAGCGCAACTCTAGGGACGCGGTAGAAGGCATCGGTGGAAACCGCACGTCGCTATCTCGATCCGTTCGGCCGCTGTATTGTTCCGAAGAAAGCGCGCTTTGTTGTAACGGTCGCGCCACGTGGTCGGCGAGGTTTTCGTTTTTTAGCGGCCGAACGGCGCCTCCTACGGTTTGGGACTTCATGTACTTTTCCGTTGTACCCGCGCAGGCGCGCCTCGGGAAAAATCCCCGACCCCGTCGGGGCTCCGGGTTCGAAGCCCGGGCGCGTTTTTGGGTTTTTTTCCCTCTGAAGAAGGGCTCCGAAAATTCACCCCGACGCGCCTCGGCGAGCCGAAAACGAATCCGCAAACCGCGGGTCTCTATCTTTATTCGTTCGCCCGCAAAAAAATCGTAAATGTGCTCTGCGGAAGCCGATTTCGCGCCGACCTACACGCCGCTCCGCGGCTCGGAGCGAGTCGGCACCGGCACCGATCGACAGACGAGCTTCCGTTCTACGGGATTCCGGAGTTTCGAGACCGTACCTCTAAAAACCTAGAAGTTATTAGTCGTCAAAGTCGAGAACTTTTACTACTTTTCTTTCGACACTCGGTTTCGCCGCTCCGCCGGGGCGGGGTCCAGGTGTACGCACTTTACTGCGTTTTCGAAGACGTTTCCCTGCGACGCGTAGCGGCGCGTCAGAAACGAACCGTTTTCTCACACTTTCACGTACCGGGGCCGGGGAACCCGAAAAAAATGTCAAAAAAATTCCAGGTCGATTGTTTATAACAATTGTTTAAACAATTTCTTTTGTTTACGGCGCGATTCGGTCGCCGATTTTTTTCCCGAAGGGCGGAAGGAATCCGCGTCCGACGCCGCCCGCCGCGACGCGCTGCGACGTTTCGGAAAAGCGGCCACGCCCCCTTTCCGAAGGCGTTTTTGCGAAATTCCTGGACGCCAGGCTTTTGCACGCAGAGACGCCAGATTCGGGTTTCTCACTATACCCGGGGCGCCCGACGCGCCGGGCACGTCGGCGACGCCGCGCGACCCTCCGGTTCGAGCCCCGGGCATGGCAAGAGGGCTAAAATTCGTCGGAAAAAATCGCCGCTTCGCCTGTGGGGTCTCCTCTCGATTCCCTATACGGCCCCGCAAACCGCGTTTCGATCGGACCGACGGTTTCGGAGTTACGAGTTTCCCGCGCGATTCCCCCACCCCGATGACGTAGGAGCTTTGTTTTGGCGCGCAGGGGAAAAAAAATTCCTTAAAAATCGGCCGCTCGTAGCGGAGCCGCGAAAACTCGGCTCCGGACGTGACCGGCGACGCGGAATCCGACGGGCGCGTCGAAATCGCTCTAAACCCGTTATTTACCGAAATTGTTTAAACAATTTCGCGAATTTGCAAAAACAAAATCGCGTAGTATTTTTTTCCGAAAAGATTGCGGTTTCCTGCGTCCGACCCCGCAAACGAAAAAATTCTAAAAAATTTCGTCTCGCCGCTAGAAAATCGCGAATGTCGAAACTTCGGCAACGCCGCACGGCCCCCCCGAGGCCGCCCGAAATCGGGGAGACCTCGCTTCCTGCACAGAATTAGGGGCGGAACGCGACGCGCGCGTCGGAAAAAATCCGAAAAAATTATTTCGCGAATTTGTTTAAACAATTTTCGAAATTTGCAATTCGTCGTTTTCGGAAAAGACGCGCCCGGACGCGCCGCCTCAACGCGTCGCGTCCCCTTCGAACCGCGAAGCGATCCGACCGCCCGTTCCGGAGGAATCCGTTTCCAAAGTGCGTACGATACTTAAGCAATGGCGGCACGGAACCAAGACGGCCGACGCGCGAAAATTCCCTCTTTCGAGCTCACCTGCACGCCGGGGAAAGGCCCCGAGGGGGGAATGCCGGCTTGGGGTCGAAGCCCGAGCAAGCCGACTACGCGCCCGCGACGGGGCGACCCCCTGGCGGCATTCGCCTGGAAGTTATTCGAGCGGCAAACGGGCAACTTTACGATGTCGGCACCCGACGAAGGCGGCCGACTCGTCAAAGTTCCCACTTTGGGGCTAACCTACGCGCCGGGGAAAGGCCCTGAGGGGGCATTGCGCACCCGGGGTCGAAGCCCGAGTAAGCCGGCTGCGCGCCCGCGGCGGGGCGACGCCCTGACGGCATTCGCCTGGAAGTCGTTCGAGTCGCAAAGGAGCCACTTTGCAAAGTCGGCACCGGTCCGAAGGGGTTCGCGTTCCCTCTTTCGAGCTAACCTCTACGCCGGGGAAAGACCCCCGCGGGGGAAAGGGGTCGAAGGTCGAGCTCGCCTACCGTCCGCCGCGCTCGAGGGGGCGTGGCTCGAGCGGCATTCGCCTGGAGTCGCAAAGAGAAAACGCTTCCGGGGCCCGAACGAGCCGGCCGAAAATTCTGAAAAAATTCAATCGCACGATAAAAGGCACGCCGAAGCAGACGCGTTCGTTTTCGGGAGCGCCGCGCAATTGTTTATAGAAATTGTTTAAACAAAATCGCTAATTTGCGATACGCCGGTTTCGAAAGAAACACTCTCGAAAGCGCCCCCTCGGGTCGTCTCGATAATTTCAAACCGCGAGGAGATCGGACCGCCCGTTCCGGAGGAATCGAATGCCAAAGTTCGCGTTTTACTTTGAACTTTTTACTTACAAGTCCCAAGAGTAGCAAACCTTAAAATCCGTGCGGGGCCCAAACGGGCCGCCAGAAAATTCTGAAAATATTCTATCGCGTAGTAAAGGGCGCCCCCGATCGAACGCCGTGGTTTTCGGGAACGCGACGCAATTGTTTAAACAAATTGTTTAAACAAAATCGCTAATTTGCAACTCGCCGTTTTCGAAAAAAACACTCTCGAAAGCGCCCCCTCGGGTCGTCTCGATAATTTCAAACCGCGAAGAGATCGGACCGCCCGTTCCGGAGGAATCGAATGCCAAAGTTCGCGTTTTACTTTGAACTTTTTACTTACAAGTCCCAAGAGTAGCAAACCTTAAAATCCGTGCGGGGCCCAAACGGGCCGCCAGAAAATTCTGAAAATATTCTATCGCGTAGTAAAGGGCGCCCCCGATCGAACGCCGTGGTTTTCGGGAACGCGACGCAATTGTTTAAACAAATTGTTTAAACAAAATCGCTAATTTGCAATACGCCGGTTTCGAAAAAAATACCCTTCGACGCGCCCCCTCGAGTCGTCTCGATAATTTCAAACCGCGAAGCGATCCGACCGCCCGTTCCGGAGGAATACGTTTCCAAAGGGCGTACGATACTTTAGCAATGGCGGCACGGAACAAAGACGGCCGACGTGCGAAAATTCCCACTTTCGGGCTAACCTGCACGCCGGGGAAAGGCCCCGAGGGGGAAATGCGGCCTGGGGGTCGAAGCCCGAGCAAGCCGACTGCCCGCCCGCGACGGGGCGACCCCCTGGCGGCATTCGCCTGGAAGTTATTCGAGCGGCAAACGGGCAACTTTACGATGTCGGCACCCGACGAAGGCGGACGACCCGTCAAAGTTCCCGCTTTGGGGCTAACCTACGCGCCGGGGAAAGGCCCCGAGGGGGAAATGCGGCCTCGGGGTCGATGCCCGAGCAAGCCGACTACGCGCCCGCCACGGGGCGACCCCCTGGCGGCATTCGCCTGGAAGTTATTCGAGCGGCAAACGGGCAACTTTACGATGTCGGCACCCCACGAAGGCGGCCGACGCGTCAAAGTTCCCACTTTGGGGCTAACCTACGCGCCGGGGAAAGGCCCTGAGGGGGGAAAGCGGCCTCGGGGTCGATGCCCGAGTAAGCCGGCTGCGCGCCCGCGGCGGGGCGACGCCCGGACGGCATTCGCCTGGAAGTTATTCAAGAACGAAACATGCAAAAATCGCGAAGTCGGCGCCCCAACTAAGGCGGCCGAGACGTGAAAGTTCCCACTTTGGGGCTAACCTGCACGCCGGGGAAAGGCCCCGAGGGGGGAAAGCGGCCTCGGGGTCGATGCCCGAGTAAGCCGGCTGCGCGCCCGCGGCGGGGCGACGCCCGGACGGCATTCGCCTGGAAGTTATTCAAGAACGAAACGTGCAAAAATCGCCAAGTCGGCGCCCTAACACAGGCGGCCGAGACGTGAAAGTTCCCACTTTGGGGCTAACCTGCACGCCGGGGAAAGGCCCAGAGGGGGGAAAGCGGCCTCGGGGTCGATGCCCGAGTAAGCCGGCTGCGCGCCCGCGGCGGGGCGACGCCCGGACGGCATTCGCCTGGAAGTTATTCAAGAACGAAACATGCAAAAATCGCCAAGTCGGCGCCCTAACACAGGCGGCCGAGACGTGAAAGTTCCCACT
>JAZDUA010001273.1:0-10000 GCA_038098605.1 Gryllus longicercus | reverse complement strand
TTTCATTCCGCCTTTGGGTTTAGAAAACTCCCATTGACTCGCGCACATGTTAGACTCCTTGGTCCGTGTTTCAAGACGGGTCGGAAAGTAGACTGAGACTTACGCCGCCGGTTGATCCGAGACGAGTTATTCACTCAAGCCCCCCTCTCCTGTCACCGCGCGAACGTATCGATGGGATACGCGCGAGGACGAAGCCCCTTCGGGCCGCCCGCCGCGCGCTAGCTAACCACCGCGTTCCGCGCTTGTGAAGGGCCGAAGCCAAGGTCCGGAGAGGCCCGCCGCCCCCTCGCCCGCCTTGCGACGGGGTAGGTGACGGTCGAGACGTCTTCCACGTATTTCATGACCGTCGTAACTGCCGCCCCGCTACGGGGCGGGCTTACACGGCGGCCGGGAAAGCGGGGAGCGGGCGCCGCGAAGCTGCCCGCCCTGCGCACACCGGGGACTCGGCACGAAGAAACGCTTAACACGTCCCGCCGCGCCGATAATAACCCCGGGCCTCTGGCCGCCGACCGACGGATCGCGACGCACTATGGCGAAGGAAAAGTGCACACCGCCCTCGAGCAGACTCGCGGGGGTTCCGTTTCCCCCGCTCAGAGCAGGATTCGCCCGACCGGGCTCTGCGGGAGACCGACGAGATAGCGAAGCTAGTCTGCGGCCGCGCAGCGGTCGGGTAGCTCGAGCGTGCAAGCGAGCGGTGATGAGTTTCCCCGGCCTAGTTTACTCAATTACCTTCCGTTTCCCCTTGGGCGGTTTCACGTACTCTTGAACTCTCTCTTCAAAGTTCTTTTCAACTTTCCCTCACGGTACTTGTTCGCTATCGGTCTCGTGGTTGTATTTAGCCTTAGATGGAGTTTACCACCTGCTTAGGGCTGCGATCTCAAGCAACCCGACTCTGAGGAGACGAGCCCCCCGAGCGCGCACGTCGTCCGCTACGGGCCTGGCACCCTCTACGGGCCGTGGCCCCTTTCAAGAGGACTTGGAACGAGCCAGCGCGCACCGGGAACGGCCGCTCCCTAACACCACATTTCCCGCCGGCCGCACGACCGGGGGATTCGGTGCTGGGCTTTTCCCTGTTCACTCGCCGCTACTGAGGGAATCCTGGTTAGTTTCTTTTCCTCCCCTTATTAATATGCTTAAATTTAGGGGGTAATCACGCCTGATCTGAGGTCGTAAATTAGGTATAAAAAAAGGGGCGGGCCGCAGCCCGCCCCGTCTCCCTGCGCCGGAGCGCGAGAGAACCCACGCATCTTGCGACGGCTGCGGCGTCGCCGCGACGCCGCCGAGCTCCACGCCACCTCGAGGGTGCGCGGCCCGGCGAGCCGCGGCGCGCCTACGCGCACCGTCGCCGATAGTCGCGTCGGAGCGCAATGCTCCACTTAGCGCCGCTCCCTTCACGCTGTGTCGCCTCGTGCTAGGACGCCCCCTCTCCTCGCGGGAGAAATTGTAATTAGTCTCTTGCAAAGCTCTGGAAAAAACGAGCTCGCGACAGGGTGCGCCCCTCCGAATCTCTCCTGGCTTAGTTAAAGTGCATAGTTACTGGTATTGTGTGTGTGTGCGGCCCTCGGCCAGTCGACTCGTCGGCCGACCGCACTGCCAGAAACTCATCGGGGGCGATCCGGGAAAAAACGACGCACTTCAGGGAAAATCGCCAGGGACCCGCTTCCGCTCCGCCCCACTTTGCCGGGTATCTACTCGTGCGGCGAAAGCGACGGCGGAGTTTCCACGGGTGTAAACGAGCTAACCCCAACATCGAAGCTCCGGCCGCCGAAGCGGCCTTCTCGGCTCCAGTACTAACGACCGACCCTCAGACAGGCGTGGCCCGGGAGACAATCCGCGGGCCGCAATATGCGTTCAAAACGTCGATGTTCATGTGTCCTGCAGTTCACATGTCGGCGCGCAATTTGCTGCGTTCTTCATCGACCCACGAGCCGAGTGATCCACCGCCCAAGGTTGTACAATTTGGTTAGAGACCGTAGCCTCGCAGAGACCGTCCCCCGCCGACCCCGCCCGCCCCGGGGCGAAGCCGGCCGGCCTCGATGGTTAAGGGGATACGTGAGATCGCCTGGGATTTGAGCCGCCATTTTCGGTAACAGCTCGGGCCGGTGGCGAGTTCTTTAATGCGCGTCACACGCAACCACAACTCGGGAAAAAGGGTAAAGGTAGGGTGTCGGCGCGCGCGCGCCCTCCCTCCGCAGAGTTCGGACGCGCGCCGCCAATATGGCCTGCACCACGCTTCTTTTCATACATATAGAATACCTATAGATATATATAATATAGATAGGTTCGCTTTGCTTGCCGTACCGGACTTACGCTTAGGCAAGCGCTGTTTCTCGGTGCAAATAACCACACGCCAGGCACCGTTCTCCTCCACTTTTCATACATATAGAATACCTATAGATATATATAATATAGATAGGTAGGTATCGAGCTTTGCTTTGACCGTGCTTTCGCTTATTTCGTAGAGCGGCCAGTTTTATATAGCGAGTGCCGCGCCCGCTGCGTGGTGGCTACAGCAACTGTGGCTGTCCGTTGGAAGCCTTTTCCGGGACGCGCCCCAAACCTCCCGGTGCTCCTTCGTTGTAGGGAGAGCACGCGCTACCGCTTGGGGAAGCGTTTCCGCCTTGGCGTCTCCGCCGTGCCGTATGCGACGCGTGTCTCCCCGGCGGCTTTTTCTATAGCGAGTACCGCGGTCCCGCTCAGATTATGAGAATTTGCTGGCTTAATCTTTGCATTTTCTTTGCAAGAGGCACCCTTTTTCGGGTGAGAGAGTTCGGGGATCCCACTCCCGCTCTCGTTCAAAGTTTAGTTTTGTCAAAAAAAAAGACTGGGACTTCCGAGAGACCCGAGTCATAACAGGCTTAATCTTTCTACTTTGCCGGAGACCGGGGGCCCCAGCTCAAGTTACCCCCGGCTCCGTGTCCACCATCTTTCGATTCATCGGCCGCTCGGACTTTCGTCTCAGCGACTCTTTCAGGCCTTGCGCCACTTAGGTTTCAGATTTGACCTCTTTTCGGGTCATTAAGAGAGAGCTCCGGGCTTTCCTAGGCCCGCTCTCTCGCTTTGCTCAGACATTTGAAGTAAAACTGACTAGTCCCGCTCTAGTCGAGACCGGGGGCTAGAGTCATGTGTCACCCCCGGCTCCGTGTCAACCATCTTTCGATTCATAGGTCGCCGAGACGCAAGTCTCGGCGACTCGGTACGGCCGTGCACCACGTGCGGACACCGGGGCCGAGGCTCCCGCTCCGACGTTTCTCTCGCTACCATCTTTCGGGTCGTTAAGAGTCGATACTGCCACTTTCTCGCGTCTCCCTCAGGAAACGGACCATGTTTCGAAACTCTCTTATGCCTTAGGCAAAAAAATTTGGGACTCCCGAGGGAGATCCACAGGTGGCCGGCAGCCTTCAAAGGCCGGCTCGGCGCGCCCGCGCGTTGGGACTTCCGAGAGCACGGAGAGACGGTACTAAGCCATTTTCAGCGTGCGCCGACCCGTTGTTGTTGCTGGCCTTTCGTAGTAATGTGCATTGTCCACAGCGCTCGCGGTCCCACTGAGATAACTCCGCTTTACGCGCGCACATTCCGGCCGTTCGGCGAGGGGTCGTCTGCCGTCCATGACACTTTCAGACCTCTACTGGCTCCTTCCGTCTTACTGGCACGAGCGGCTTCGCCGCACCCGAACGGTTCTGCCTCCGAGCTCACCTCTCTGCCCTTCGGAACGGCGGCAACCCCGTCAAACCACAACCGGCCGCGACCGAGGCTCACTCCAACGACGGAAAGAGTGCGCACACGGCCCGAACCGCAGGGTTTAGCTCCTGGTCCACTTGGGGGCAACCTACCGCCAGGGGCGCCTCCGCTGAGGGCGGAGACTGGCACCCACGACCGAGCCTTGCAATACCCGACGTGAGTCTTAGAAGCGCGACTGAGAGCCGCCTCCCGTTTTATTATCGACGCTCCGGCGGGGGTGGGCGGTAGGGAATTCCGCCTCCCCGTCGTGCACTGACCTCGGTCGGAGGCTACTCCCCCAGTTTGCATCGAGGCGCCGCGGCAGAGAAACACACCTCCGCGCACGGCTGGCTGAGTCGCCGTTCGGCGCCGCCCGGGGTGTATTCACCGGACGGCGCCTTATTCCGGCCCTTACGGGCCTCCCCGCCGCTCGTTTCCGAACGTCGGGTGTTTCTTCCTCCCGCCGAAGCGAGAGAAAGAGTTCCCCCCTGCAGATAGCCCCCCGCAAAGTGACGCCCCGCGAAAAACGAACATTGAAACGCCAGCGTCCTAGCCGCGCCGGGGACCAACCCGACGCGGGGTCGAACGGCAAGCGCCCGCCGCCCGCCTCCGCTTCCCCCAAAAGAGCCGCGCGAACGCCGCTCGCGCGCCGCCCTCCCGGAGACGGTTGACTAGACCGCCCCGTTCGAACGAACGCGTCCGCAGACGCCCGCCGCCCAGAGGCCCAGGACGGGCACGTGAAAGCGAGAAGAAAAAACAAGAGTAGACAGACGGCCGCGAAAAGCGGCGCCCGGGCGGAGGCCCGTTGACTCGCCCTTACTAAGGAGCGTTTAGGTTCAGCTTCAGCCGAGTTCAGCATTCTCGAGAAAGACGAGTTAGCCGAAAATACGACGCCGACGCGCCCCGAAGAGCGCGCCGGCGACGGTCATTCCCACCCGGCCCGCCCGGAGGCGAGCGCGAGCGTATAGGAGCAAGCTTAGCGATGGAAACCAGAGTTTAAGACTATTACTCGTCCCGAATCTTGTGCGCCCAAGTTCCGAAGGAACCCTCTGGCTCCGCAACATCCCTTTTAAGCGTCAGAACAGCACCCACCAGTTTCAGATGATGGTGTACCGAACTTGTTCAGAGGCGCACAACAAGCTACAGCCGAGTCTTTCGCCTATCGACACAGCGTCCACCGCCGATGCTCTATGAAAGAAGAGAAAGAAGTTAGCCGAGGGCGGCCGATTGCGCGCCGACCGACCCCGAAGGGGCCGGACGACGCGTTGATTCCCACCCGGCCGCCGGAGCGGGCGCGAGCGTATGACGGAGACGCCCGAGAGCCGGCTAGCGACTCCCGGTGCTCCCGAGGAAAGGTTTGGCTTTAGCTTCACCCGCACAGCTCCCGTTGGGGCCTAGGTGAGTCACCGTATCCAGACGGCTCCGAAGAGCGTTCCGGACCGTTAATTACCACTCGGACGCCAGACGCGAACGCGAGCGTTTGCCAGAACTACCCAGGATTCGACTCTCTCCTCCCGGGGCTCCGTTAGCTGAAAAAAAAAGGCGGCATTTGGTGAGGCGGCGCCTACCGCGGCGTATCCAGACGGCTCCGAAGAGCGTTCCGGACCGTTAATTCCCACTCGGACGCCAGACGCGAACGCGAGCGTTTGCCAGAACTACCCAGGATTCGACTCTCTCCTCCCGGGGCTCCGTTAGCTGAAAAAAAAAGGCGGCATTTGGTGAGGCGGCGCCTACCGCGGCGTATCCAGACGGCTCCGAAGAGCGTTCCGGACCGTTAATTCCCACTCGGACGCCAGACGCGAACGCGAGCGTTTGCCAGAACTACCCAGGATTCGACGCTCTCCTCCCGGGGCTCCGTTAGCTGAAAAAAAAAGGGCGGCATTTGGTGAGGCGGCGCCTACCGCGGCGTATCCAGACGGCTCCGAAGAGCGTTCCGGACCGTTAATTCCCACTCGGACGCCAGACGCGAACGCGAGCGTTTGCCAGAACTACCCAGGATTCGACTCTCTCCTCCCGGGGCTCCGTTAGCTGAAAAAAAGAAAAAGTCGGGGACCGGGTGAACCCTTCACAGAGCTTACGCGACTCGGCTTCCGCCTCGCCGTTTCGGCCCGTTCCGGGGGCGTGTCCCGGGCGTGTATGTTTAAAGAGGCCAGCCCTGACGCCTCGTGATGAAAGTAGTGATGCGGAGACTTCGTAGTAGCCGCCGCGGCGGAGAGCGTTCACGGTAAAGTTTTCGCGTGTTCAGCATTCTCGAAAAAGACGAGTTAGCCGAAAATACGACGCCGACGCGCCCCGAAGAACGCGCCGGCGACGGTCATTTCCACCCGGCCCGCCCGGAGGCGAGCGCGAGCGTATAGGAGCAAGCTTAGCGATGGAAACCAGAGTTTAAGACTATTACTCGTCCCGAATCTTGTGCGCCCAAGTTCCGAAGGAACCCTCTGGCTCCGCAACATCCCTTTTAAGCGTCAGAACAGCACCCACCAGTTTCAGATGATGGTGTACCGAACTTGTTCAGAGGCGCACAACAAGCTACAGCCGAGTCTTTCGCCTATCGACACAGCGTCCACCGCCGATGCTCTATGAAAGAAGAGAAAGAAGTTAGCCGAGAGAGGCCGAATGCCGCGCCGACCGACCCCGAAGGGCCCGCCGACGCCTTGATTCCCACCCGGCCGCCGGAGCGGGCGCGAGCGTATGACGGAGACGCCCGGGGCTACCGGTGCTCCCAAGGAAAGTGCTTTCGCTCTACCGTGTCAGCTCCCCTTGCCGCGCGCGACACGTCTCTTTTCGTAGAGCGGCCCGTTTTCTATAGCGAGTGCCGCGCCCGCTGCGTGGTGGCTACAGCAACTGCGGCTGTCCGTTGGAAGCCTTTTCCGGGACGCGCCCCAAACCTCCCGGTGCTCCTTCGTTGTAGGGAGAGCACGCGCTACCGCTTGGGGAAGCGTTTCCGCCTCGGCGTCTCCGCCGTGCCGTATGCGACGCGTGTCTCCCCGGCGGCCTTTTCTATAGCGAGTACCGCGGTCCCGCTCAGATTATGAGAATTTGCTTAAATCTTAGAGTGAGCACGCGCTACCGCTTGGGGAAGCGTTTCCGCCTTGGCGTCTCCGCCGTGCCGTATGCGACGCGTGCCCCTCCCGCGGCTTTTTCTATAGCGAGCACCGCTGATATTCCCGCTGATATTCTGGAATTACCGTGGCTGCGCGTACGGAGACCGTTTCCCGCGAGGCGCACCTCCGGGGCTCCGTACGCTCTTACAGTGTCCTGGACTGTCCCCGGGAGCCGAGCTCCTACTCCCGGGCTCCGTTATGGCTTTCGCGCAGCTGGCTAGGCTGCGTTCGGAGACTGTCCCGGAGGCGGCAGACGGACCTCCGGGGCTCCTTTCGCGGCGGTTTGTATAGCGAGGCCGTTCCCGCTCTGATAACTTTGTAATAATGATCCTTCCGAAGGTTCACCTACGGAAACCTTGTTACGACTTTTACTTCCTCTAAATATTCAAGTTCGGTCATCTTTCCGGCTCTACGGCCCCTGAGAAGGGTCCGCGGGCTGGTCCGAAGACCTCACTAAAATATTCAATCGGTAGTAGCGACGGGCGGTGTGTACAAAGGGCAGGGACTTAATCAGCGGGAAGTAATGATTCCCGCTTACTAGGCATTCCTCGTTGGTGGGGAATAATTGCAAGCCCCAATCCCTAGCACGAAGGAGTTTCAACGGGTTACCCGGCCCTCTCGAGCAAGGAAAACACACGTTGATACCTTCAGTGTAGCGCGCGTGCTGCCCAGAACATCTAAGGGCATTACAGACCTGTTATTGCCCCACTTCCTGCGGCTGGAAGCCGCCTGTCCCTCTAAGAAGAGTGTTGGTCGCCGGCTGCACAGGGGATGCCGGTTTCGACTAGTTAGTAGGGTAGGATCTCGTTCGTTATCGCAATTAAGCAGACAAATCACTCCACGAACTAAGAACGGCCATGCACCACCACCCACCGAATCAAGAAAGAGCTCTCAATCTGTCAATCCTTCCGGTGTCCTGGCCTGATGAGGTTCCCCGCGTTGAGTCAAATTAAGCCGCAGGCTCCACGTCTGGTGGTGCCCTTCCGTCAATTCCTTTAAGTTTCAGCTTTGCAACCATACTTCCCCCGGAACCCAAAGACTTTGGTTTCCCGGAGGCTGCCCGCCGTGACATCTAAGACACACAGCGGATCGCTAGTTGGCATAGTTTATGGTTAGAACTAGGGCGGTATCTGATCGCCTTCGAACCTCTAACTTTCGTTCTTGATTAAAGAAAACATACTTGGCAAACGCTTTCGCTCCAGTTCGTCTTGCGACGATCCAAGAATTTCACCTCTAACGTCGCAATACGGATGCCCCCGGCAATCCCCATTAATCATTACCTCGACTTCCGAAAACCAACAAAATAGAACCGAGGTCCTATTCCATTATTCCATGCAAGAGTATTCGGGCAGACAAAGGCCTGCGTTAAGCACGTTAATTTGTTCAAAGTAAACGTGCCGGCCCGCACGACACTCAGTTAAGAGCACCGCGGCGGGTGAGATCGGGGTCCGCCTTCCACGGGGCATCAACGCCCCCGAGAGCCCGGCCCGACAGCGATTGCTCACCGCCGGAGCCTGGCCCGAGAGCGCCTGCCGCCGCAGTCGGCTCGCGCCCACCGGCAGGACGCCCCGCACGCATGCCAGTTGGACACCGACGAGCGGTGAACCGGCAGCGCAGGGCACAGGTCAAACTACGAGCTTTTTAACCGCAGCAATTTTAATATACGCTATTAGAGCTGGAATTACCGCGGCTGCTGGCACCAGACTGGCCCTCTAATGGGTAATCGTTAAGAGATTTAAAATGTTCTCATTCCGATTACGGGGCCTCGGATGAGTCCCGTATCGTTATTTTTCGTCACTACCTCCCCGTGCCGGGAGTGGGTAATTTGCGCGCCTGCTGCCTTCCTTGGATGTGGTAGCCGTTTCTCAGGCTCCCTCTCCGGAATCGAACCCTGATTCCCCGTCACCCGTTACAACCATGGTAGGCGCAAAACCTACCATCGTCAGTTGATAAGGCAGACATTTGAAGGACACGTCGCCGGTGCGGAGACCGTGCGATCAGCCCAAGGTTATCCAGAGTCACCAAAACGGAACGACCGGGCGAGCCGGCCGATTGGCTTTGATCTAATAAAAGCGTCCTTCCCCTTTCGGGTCACGACTGAAATGCATGTATTAGCTCTAGAATTACCACAGTTATCCAAGTAACTTTTAGGTCCAAGGAACCATAACCGATTTAATGAGCCATTCGCGGTTTCACTCTACAACAGTTTGTACTGAGGCATGCATGGCTTAATCTTTAAGACAAGCATATCACTACTGGCAGGATCAACCAGGGATCCAGGCCGTTTCGACCTTCTCCGACCGCCGCCCGTGAGCGGCGGCCCACAACACATACTCCACCAATCTCTCTCAACACACTCTCTCGCCCCGTAGGGGCCCACTCGGCGACGGACGCCCGCTAGGGGCGCCCGCCGCTTTCGCATTCGACGCCGCGCCAGACCGAAGCCCGGGCACGGCGAAGAACCGCGAACGGAAAAAAAGGGTCGCGCATAGGGTCGTGCATGTGCAGAGGGCCGCGCGTAGCTGTGACGGATGCCGGAATACAGGACTGGGCAAGGCCCCACCGGCAAGCCGAAAAACCGACGGCCGGGCGTCTCCGCCGAGGAAGATGCGCCGACCGCCGGGCCCCGCCGCACGAGGCGGCCGATAGAGTATTTGCTAGTTGCTTTCCTTCGCCTCCTCCTCCTCCGCCGCCCCGAAGCCAAGGAAAGCCGAATGCTTCGGGGCCCTTCTCGCTGCCGCCTTCCTCTCTCGCCTCCCGGGGTGGTCAGTCCCGTCTCTCTCTCCCAGCCGGGCGCCTCTCGTCCTCTCCGCGCCCGGCCGCCGGCATACTCAGCCGTCGCCCCGAAGCCAGGAATCTCGAAAGCATGCTCCGGGGCCCGCTCTAGGGTGTGTCAAGCCCGTCTCTCCTCCTCCGCGCCGGTGCAAAAATGCTTTTAGGCGCACTCCCGGGGTGGTCAGTCCCGTCTCTCTCTCTCTCTCTCTCAGCCGGGCGCCTCTCGTCCTCGCCGCGCCCGGCCGCCGGCATCCTCAGCCGTCGCCCCGAAGCCAGGAATCTCGAAAGCATGCTCCGGGGCCCGCTCTAGGGTGTGTCAAGCCCGTCTCTCCTCCTCCTCCCCGGCATCCTCTCCATCGCCCCGAAGCCAGGATGCCGCAAAATGCTCCGGAGCCCGCACA